>JACXGJ010014878.1:0-14244 GCA_016801105.1 Esox niger
TGAGTTCAGTCTTAGAAACTATTAATTGACACGCGAGTGAGACAAGTAAATCTTCCATAAAAAATGTTTACTAGAAAACTTAGAGTTACAAGTTCACACGGTCAAAAAACTATGTCGCTTCCAACATCTCTGAGCTCAAATCTAAACTAAAAGTTCCATACGCAGGTATAACACTGACGTAACGTCATCTGATTGGAAGTTATTCAGCTTTTAAATGCAATACTAAATTATATAGTTCAACCTAAACATTCTTTCAAATCCTAATGAAATTATTTATCTTCAGATACCTTTTTAAATCTTTTTAAACTAAATTATTATAACACATGAAATCATGAATTTGGCTCTTACATGTACCCTTTGTAAAGAAAACATGAGTGAGCTGGCAAAACATGTCTTTTATTTCTTATAGGATTCACATTCAACTGTAGGTGAAGACAGAATGGCACAATCATTGCAACAAAGAAAAAAATGAACGGACCTCTGTTTTAAATCTGCATACCCTTCGTTCCTAATACTGTGTATTGCCTCCTTTAGCATCAATGACAGTGTGCAGTCTTTTGCAAACGTTTTCTATGGGGCATCGAATTCTTGCTGGTGTTATAGCTGCCCATGCGTCTGAGTGGCTCGATGATATTAAGGTCAGGAGCCTGTGGTGGCCACTCCAGAACCTTCACCTTTTTCTGCTGTAACCACTGGAGGGTCAACTTGGCCTTGTGCTTAGGGTCATTGTCGTGCTGGAAAGCCCCAGATCGTCCCATGTGCAGCTTTTGTGCAGAAGAATGCAAAGTGTCTGCCAATATTTTCTGATAACATGCTGTATTCATTTCGCCTTGAATTTTCTCAAGATTCCCCTTGCCTTTAGAGCTCAGACCCCCCCCAAAACATCAGTGAGCCACCACCATGCTTCTCAGTGGGGATGGTATTCTGTTCTCTATTGACCTTGTTGACCTCTCTCCAAACATAGCGCTTATGGTTGTGACCAGAAAGGTCTATGTTGGTCTCGTCACTCAAAAACTGTGCCAGAAGCTCTGAGGTGTGTCTAGGTGTTATTGGGCGTATTGCAACCAGGCTTTTTTCTGGCATTGGTGCAGTAGAAGCTTCTTTCTGGCAACTTGACCATGTAGCTCATTTTTATTTCAGGTATCGTCATATTGTGCTCCTTGAAACAACCCCACCGTCTTTTTCCTGAGCAGCCTGTATTTCTCCTGTTCCCTTTCCTTGTTACACAGGTCTTTCGACAGTTATTTTTGGCTAACCTTTTCTCAGTGTCTAGCCTAACAAGCTAACATAAACATTGAATATTTGTACACAGATAATAATTGCTATTTTCACCTGTGTGTAACAAGGCCAAACATTCAAGGGTATGTAAACTTTTGATCAGGGCCATTTGGGTGATTTCTGTTGTCATTATGATTTAAAAAGGAGCCAAACAACTATGTGATAATACATAGCTTCATATGATCACTTTCACTAGTTTTTTTTGCATGATCAGCCTTTTTTTCAAAATCAGTGCCAAGTTTTCACTATTTCTGCCAGGGTATGCAAACTTATGAGCACAAATGTCTGATATTGAGTTTACATATTGATCATGGATATATAAATAAGATATGACGCATCCAGCCCAGAATGGCAACTAAAACAAATATTTTCTTCATTCCATAAGTCCCAGACTGCTTTTTTAAGTGCTGACCCAGATGGTGTTTTCAGATGATGCCTAACTGGTTTTCATTGCTTCCAACAGCTTTATAGAGGGAGTGCATGCGGCAAAATAAGTTGCTCTTGCAACAGGTGTTTATCATTATGAAATGTATGCAAAAACCCAGAGACCAGCAAACGACTGCAAATACCAAGCTTGGAGTCAAGGCTAGATCTTGACAGCTCTCTTGTGCTGCACTAACGATGCTAAAAAACACACCTGGCTATTACAGCTGTGAATGTGCACATACAGACGGGCATTTTCAAATGGCCCGATAGAAAAATTTTGGTTCCGTAGACCAGGCTTGTAACTGGTTGAAGTACAGAACGTGATATGCTACTGTAGCTGGCTCATATTAACCGACGTGCCTGTGGAGTGAGTTTGCCGGGAAACGCACACATACTGCAGTGGGTGTGTTTGATCCACTGCCCCCCACAGAGAAAGGCTGATAGACGTATAAAAGAGAGGCAGATAGAGAAGAGGGGGAGATGGAGAGAAAGATCGGTATGAGGAAGACAGACAGACAGAGAAGAGAGGGGGAGGTGGAGAGAAAGATCGGTACGAGGAAGACAGACAGACAGAGAAGAGAGGGGGAGGTGGAGAGAAAGATCGGTACGAGGAAGACAGACAGACAGAGAAGAGAGGGGGAGAAGCGAGAAAGATAGAGATGAGTAAGAGAGATAGAGAGCGAAGAAAGGGGGAGTGAGATTACTTTAATTCTTCTCTTAGCTCAGATCTTCAGAACTGTTTGTAGTGCAGGGTGTGCTGCCATGGCAACCCATTGAGGCAAAGGCATTCCTTCCAGAGTGGTGCAGCTCACAGCATGTGTCTGTGTGTGTGTCTGTGTGTGTGTGTGTGTGCATGCGTGTGTGTCTGCATGTGTGTGTGTGTGTGTGTGTGTGTGTGTGTGCGTGTGTGTGTCTGCGTGTGCGTGCGCGCGTGTCACATTATCTGTTCGTCTACACAGAGGGATATTGTTAAATGTTGGTCTTGATGCCATTAACTCCGACACGATAATGGAAGTTGTAATTAATGCTGAATGCTGACGTGTTTAGTGTTTCCTGCTGAAGTGACTAACGTGTGTGTGTGTGTGTTGCTATGTACAACAACAACAATGGCGCTGTGAACTACTGGTCCTTAAGAGCTGTTGAATAGATTTCATCCAGGTATCAGTATGGTACCTATCACAACGTGTTATATGTCCTCAGACAATATTAAAGAGATGTAGTGGACATTTCCTAACATGCTGAACTCCTTACAGTTACTGCCCAAGGCCGTAAACACTGTTAAACATAACCCGCTCATTCTCCACTGCATAGAAATACTGACATTAATAGAACAGAGCTAAGGGAGATGGGAAGAGAGAGATGGAGAGAAAGACAAAAAGGGCCGAAGAGAGAGGGAGATAGAGATGGGGAGGGACATAAATAAATACACATATTTTATTGTCCCCCTTTTTACATTGAAAGCACAGGCATTACCTCATTTTGTATCCCTAAATAGTTGAACTTAAGCCCTCTTCCCCATTTGCAGTAGATAGCATGGAGAGAGAGAATGAAGGCTGAGAGAGATGGAGAGAGAGATGGAGAGGGGAGAGAGATGGAGGGAAAGAGATGGAGAGTGTGATGGAGGGAGAGGTGGAGGTATAGAGAAGTACTAGGATATTGGGAGGGATGAGTAACATAAATTGTAGGAGTCCAACTGCATTATGTACAAACACACACACACACACACACACACACAACGACACTCACACACACACACACACACACACACACACCTATCCAATTAATTCAGATGCAAAAGGCGTAAATGCCAAAAGCATGTAGTTCTTCTTGTTCCTGATTGGTCTCTGCAATCAGAACACCATTAAGGATGATTTTCTCCTCCTATTTCCAGCTGTTTAAATCCTAATCCATTGTAATGTGGTCATTATAGACTAATTTCTTACACTCAAAGTCATTAGTCATGCTAATTAACAAAGTGAATAGTGGTGGCTAGTCAGGGGAAATTTCCAGCAAGTTTATCCGTTCGGTTAGCTCTCCTAGATCTACTCAGCCCTGAGCAGATGACAGGATTGGTTTGGATCAGGTTTGGGTACTCCAAGCAGTCACTCATGTAGCCTGGTCTGGTGGAACTGGATGAGGTGTAGGTATTCTGTGACATACATGCGATGACTCATACACAACCAGACACAATGAAATGGTGTTTCTTTATCAGTATAATATCCACAATATTCATGAGATCGCAAATATTGCATCGCAGGGTTTCATCAGGAACACATCTCTGGCAAACGATCCCTTTCCTACTCCATATTAACATAGCCATTAAGTATAATGTTCAACTGTAATGAATACTTACCATGAATTATTTATTAATCATTGTTTGAATGAAGCATTGATAGTATAGCACTGCAGTAGAACCTGTTTCACTGAGCTTATATAGAACACATTGCAATCCTGAGGCAGTATCCTGGTCCCTAAAAACAGTATACTGCTTCCTACAAATATCTCACTTTTTCACACTAATTGAATGTCCCAGATAAAATGTAGTACACTATAAAGGAAATAGAGCGCTATTTGTACCACAGGCTGTGTGGTGAGACTACCGGATGGGTGATGACTCTATGCTGTCATGTGATGTAATATGCTACTGTAGGTAATAGAGGTGATTTTGTGGATTGTTACACTGGACAATGCGGTGAGTTGAATCAGGTCTAAAGGAGAATCAACCAGATGAGTTATTATCCTATTGGAGATGTTATCCTCCAACTCTAGCTGGGCATCTCCTAGGGGCGGTGTGCGTGGGTGGGTCTCTGTAACTCTTGTCTGTGGGTTTCTGTCTCTAGGTCCCTGTCAGGTCGTATAGTGGGAGGCGTGTGGTGGTTCTTCACTCTCATCATCATCTCCTCCTACACGGCCAACTTGGCTGCCTTCCTCACAGTGGAGAGGATGGTGTCCCCTATAGAGAGTGCTGAGGACCTGGCTAAACAGACTGAGATCGCCTATGGAACTCTGGATGCTGGCTCCACCAAGGAGTTCTTCAGGGTAATACCAATTGTTTGGTGATTGTCCCACACCTGAATGACATGAATAACACACACAGACACACACACACACACACGCCTAACTTTCTCTCTACCCCCAGCGGTCTAAAATCGCAGTGTTTGAGAAGATGTGGTCCTACATGAAGTCAGCCGACCCCTCAGTGTTTGTGAAGACCACGGACGAGGGCGTGATGAGGGTCAGGAAGTCCAAAGGGAAGTATGCCTACCTGCTAGAGTCCACCATGAATGAGTACATCGAGCAGAGGAAGCCCTGTGACACCATGAAGGTGGGGGGCAACCTGGATTCTAAAGGATACGGCATTGCCACGCCCAAGGGCTCCCCCCTCAGGTAACAGCCTTTAACTCCAGTCTTCCTCGGAACACAACATTTTAGCCATGAATTGTGTTTTCTATGGGCTGCATCCCAAATGGATCTCTATTCCAGAACTAGTACACAACTATGACATAGGCTAACCGGGTTCTGGTCATAAGCTGTGTACTAGCGATTACTGTGCCATTTTGGAACGCAGACTCTGTGAACATCAAACGCTTGGTAAAAAGCTCTGTATGAAACACATTTACCAATGGCATAAGCGTGTATGATGTAAAATGAATGTATCTCCATGGCAGTTTGATGTTACCGTTCATAATGCAGAGCTGCGTTTTTGTCTGTGTCAAGTCTTGCTGGACCCTTGCCATCCGGAGACACTGTGTTTCTGGATCTGGGTCCCACTAACTGAGCGCTTACAGAAATGATCCGTGGAAATCTGACCTCCAAAGCCCTCCTCCCTGGTTCTCCTCTCTTGTCCCCTTTCTTCCCATCCTCTGACGTCCTCTCTCTCCTTTCCCTTCCCACCTCTCCTGTTCGATCTCTCCTCTCACCGTCTGAGCCGTGTGTTCTGTCGATTTGGATTTGGCCGGCATCCTTTGAAGCCTCAACTGCAATTGTCCTGTCCATAGACGCCATGATCTCATAATCAAAGACAGATTACAGAGCCACACGCAGTCATACCCACACAGTCACGCACGCGGCGATCGAACAAGTCACGTGTCCGGACTCAAGATTGTACATTGAACTGCTCTTAAGCCGTTCCCGTCTGTCTAGTGTTTCCACCCTGGCCCTCCTGCAAGCGCTCAGATCTTAAATGCAGACTGATGTTGTTTAACTTTGCTTTGATATGAGCTGAGGGAGCTGATTTTGTATTTGTCAATCTTGATGATATCAGCAATCCTATCAGCATTCCAATCAACCTAACATCCACCTGACCTCATCTGTCCCGTCAGTCCACGTCTTACATTTAAATGTACCACACTTATTCTGTTACAGGGAGGCTTCACAGGGGCCAAGTGGAGCTTTGACTTCAACCATAATAATCTCCATTTATTTTAATTAGATGTCTAGTGGGGGGAGATTTCATTTCATGTCTTTGAATAGTCATTTACTGGGCTGTCTCAGTAGGTCGCCTGAGGACAGTCAAGGTCACACAGTCACACTCTCTCTCAACATACACACAGGCCCATGCATGTGTAGAGACATCCCCTGACAAATGCACACACAGACACGCACTCACGCACAGACAGACTCACAAGGACACATAGACGCACACACACTGAAAGTGGACGATGGTATTCACAGATGTCTGATACTGACAGTGAAGACAGTGCTAATGGCTTATGTCTTTTGGGGGTCCTAAGCGAAATTAGATTTGAGGTCCTTCATTGCTTGACAGCAGAGAATGTAAACCTTGTGTTATTATTGCATTTTCTGATTATTGCATTTTCTGCCATTCAACGTTTCACAATTTATTACATTTTATCTTGTTGAGCTATTTTGTTGTTGCAATTTTGCTGTGTATTTTTTGCCATTCTACCCATGCTTGCTAGACCATCTACCATAAAAAAATGGCAGCAAATCATGTGACTGACGTGACAAACGAGAAAGTGGAAAACATTATTTGTAAATTGCACCTGGTGCACATTGACTGTCCTTCCTTTCAACAGTGGGTTGAGACCTAAACACAGTAAAAACAATGGTCCTTCTAACGTTTGGACTGCACGTTTCCTGTCCCCAGTGGATAAAACCAGCCCAAATAATTTAAATGATATTTTTCTCAGGCTTTTTTTCTCTGTCAGAATCAGAAATGAGTGAACACCCATTTTTTTTCATTAAGGGGACTATGAGCTGAGTTCAATCAAATAGGCTTTAGAGGTTTTGTTCTGAATATAGAAGCATCTGACTTTGATGCCTACTGAATACTTCACAGTGTCTCACAACATTCTGCGGTGTCATCTCACTACTGAAAATATTTCAAAATTTGTTATCAAAATAATGCAAGGCGAGTTTGATTGAATTCATATCTAAAAAGTGTTACATTAACAAACCTCTTCATTTGACAGGATTGCGATTGGTAGCTTGAAGACATTTCCCTACTGCGAGAGATTGTTGTTGTGTTTTGACCTTGTTCTAGATCCATCCCTGATGTGTGCTGTACAGTGTACTGGTCGTGGGTGGGTCTCCTTCAGCCTTGGTAGCTCAATAAGTATGTTATCGTCCTAACCCAGCCAAACAGCCATGACAGAATTACTTTTATGTAACTAAATGTTATACAGTCCCTCTTCTATAGATGAAAGTTACATTTTGAATAAAAATGTCCTTTGGTGTTCTACAAGCTACTTGAATCAGGTTGAGAATTTTTTTACCTCACTGTTAGCTAGAAAGGCTGTTGGGAGAATCCACTCTTCTTTTAACCCATTCCTACCTCCTACTCACCTACATTCTAGTCTAAGCACCAGTCTCTTTAGCTAACATTTCCATCCTTGCCTGTCCTTCGTTTTTGCCAAATAGACTGGTCATTTTTAGAGTTTCAATATTTGCATAAACATTTCTGTCAGGATTATGTAATCAGAATCAAATCCTCAGTTGTCTTTCAGCTCATTAAAGAAACAGTGTTGCATTTGAAGCAAAAAGCCAGCCCAGACTGTTTGGCATGTGTTCTGTATAGAGTATAGTGAATGGAATGGAAGCAGTAGAGACTAGTACTCAGGCTACCCGTATCCCACCACCAAGCACTCTGCCGCCTCATCCACTAGATCTCTAAGCACCACCAGGCTGTATAATTACATACTGTACATGAATGCATACGTCCATGAGCCATCCACTGTTGTTTGGGACTTCTTTCTTTCTGGCTCTATCTGGGATTAGAAAGAATTCAGAGGTTTTACTGAGAAAGAGAAAGGGGTTTTCTGGGATGGAGAGAGAGAGGTAGCCTATCGGAGAGATGGTCCGGATGTGGCGTTGGTAGTTAGTTATCAACTAAAACCTGTTAAAAGCAAAATGTCCTCGAAAGTAAGTTTTTATTAACAACAAACAGAGCATACTTGTGCAGATGAAATGCTGTCAAAAGGCATTTCTGAACACTGAATTCCGGTCCCTTAAGAATGTTAAGGGTTGATGGAATATCGATTTTCCAGTTTTCCGTTTCCATAGTCAGCCGTTTCCACACGGTGGAGACAGGAATGCCGTCTTCCATATCTGAAGCATCTCCCCGTGACTTCTGCTCCCTCCCTCTTATGAGAGCCTGTCCTCTCAACGGTAAAATCTGTATGGCCACCAAGCATTTCAGTCCATTGAGATATATAACTAGTATATATATATCAAACATATAGAATGTCCAAATACAAGATCCACCCTGCTCCATAGTATATTCAAGCCCCTGCTTCATATATTTTCATAGTCGTAGAACAGCAGGATGTATAATATAATGGTTCAACATATTCATAATCATAACCACTGTACCGACTACTTACTGACTAGTCAATATAACCACGTTATCATTATTAAAATAATAACTCAAGCATTTTCATAATCACTTGTACAGTGTCAACTTAACTGTATACATATATATTGATATACCTGTCCATAATGTACAGTTGGTACTATTTCCTAACCCCATAACACTGACCCAGTAATCGTTCTATCTATTATCGTTTTGAAGAAACCCTGTTAACCTGGCTGTGTTAAAACTGAACGAGCAAGGCCTGTTGGACAAATTGAAAAACAAATGGTGGTACGACAAGGGCGAGTGTGGCAGCGGGGGCGGGGACTCAAAGGTCAGAACCCTGTTTCAACCAACCGCTGATCCACCAGGGGGGTAACTGGCCATACTGTGCTGCTCAGACACTCTGGACGGCAACGCTTCCTAACAGCTGTAGGTGAAAGGTAGAGGGCGGGGCTACTGAAAACACAACAAACAAACATTATTGTATCGCTCTCTAGCGATGGTAAGGTCTACAACACCGACTTCCGCACAAACCTGAACTGAGAGCTTGTATCATAAGATAATCCATTCTAGTCCTTCCGGACACGGCAAGCATATGTTCATGACAACTATCAGGATGGTTTGGACAAACTTACCGAACACACAACCTCACAGAACACACAGCCTCACTGAACACACAACCTCACCGATGGCTGAACATGCCCAAAGGCCAGAACTAGGTTCCGTGTACCGAGTCATCTCCTAGAAACCACAAGCTCCTACAGCTTTTAAAGAGGACTAGAATCCAGATTTAGAAAATATTCGGAGGTGTTGCGTTGCGTAACAGAGGGTCCACAGCTAGTGTGCCGGTTACCCAAAGTGATATATTAATACACATCTACTACCTTATGGACTGTACTGTAGGGAGAGAGAGAGAGAGCAGAGATAGATGGAGTATTAACACATATCACTTTGACTCTGATGTATGTTCCTAATGCTGTTGCCGTTTACTTGTGCGTGTATGTGCGTGAGTGAACGTGCGTGCGTGAGGGTTTCAAACGTCTTACCAAATGACACAGCTAAAGTGCAGTTAACATTGATGCGGCATGCACTGTATGTGGTATGTGATTGGAACTGTGCTGACTGACGGACATAAGATAACATATGTCATGCTATGTTATTTATGTTCTGTCTCTGGCCCCGTCTGGCTGTGGCGCGGGTGTACGTGCAGGATCCCGGTAAACCTAGCCGTGTTGAAGCTAAATGAGCAGGCCGTCTTAGACAAACTGAAAAACAAATGGTGGTACGATAAAGGAGAGTGTGGCAGCACGGACTCCGGACGCAAGGTCAGTTTCACACTGTAATTCAGTCCTTATACCCCCAAACACACCAGCCCTAAACCCCTGATCCTAAACCAGTCCTATATCCCCAGCAATCCTTAAACCCCAGAGCCCAATGACCTGGACCAGCCCTTCCACTTTCTCTCTCTGTATCTCTCTCTTTTTGTCGCCCACTTTCTGGCACTGGGAGATAATCACTGTCCTCTCTCCACACTGACATTCCCTTAGTTAGGTGAGAGGGGAGTGAATGACCCCTTAACCCTGGTGGTTGAGATGAAAACATTTCAGATGTACATGTTTTGTTGAGATACAAACGTAAAGCTGCTGGTTTGTTATGGCAGAGAGCACCAGTGTACTCAGTGTAAGCAGTTCACAGGACGAGTGAGAGTTACATTCGCCTGTTAATGACTGAAATAGTCGATTCATCGTGACCCCCTGAAGCCTAAAGGCAAAACGTGAATGCATTTAATTTCACATTTTCACCATTCATTTATAATTCTGATCCACTTCAAGTAAGGTGTGTTTTTGGGGTAGGCTAACGCTGCCTCTGTGTTTGAATAACAGTAAATATCTGTAGGCAGAAGCATCATATGGTGGGGGTGGTTAGGACGATTCTTTCCACATAATGATCCCTCCGACGCACCTGGGTGGGGCCCAGTGTGATATATTTTTATGGGGCCCAAAATCCCTGGCGGCGCCTCTATCTATAAGACAAGGTGACCTTTAGCAACAAGCAGTTGTCTATATCTAACCAAGGCTTTTTCATAGTGGGTGAATTGATGTAAATATGTTAACACACATCAACTTGTCCTTGCGGGATTTACACAAGTATCAAAGCGCTGAGTTGGAGTAAGCCTAGACAATAGATTTTAAAATCTCCTAAGGGAGAAATGAACAGTACAAAACGCAAAAGAACCACATTCGGTTTATGGGGATTATGACTCATACTGTTTCAGTCAGTTTCCCTGGACTCATGTGAGTGTGTTTGGTGCGATGTAGCTATACAGCAGGACATCCATATTGTTGATACAGCAGGAGGGAAGTTAACGGGACTCTCATGTGTAAGTGGTAGAATGAGATGTTCGCGATGTGGAGGGAAATAACAGTAATGTTAGAGAGGCAGAATGTTCCTGATGGGTACTACATTATGCTGACTTTTAAAGTGCACTCTGCCAATCTAGCCAATACAAACCAAAGTGAATGGAAACATGAAGATAACAAATATAGCCGTTGTTACCTGAGTGGCCTCCAAATGCAGACAGGCCAAATATAACTAATAAAGAATAGAGAGTACCTAATAAACAGGCCAACTAGGCCATAAAATCAAGATCAACCACAATAGATTGGGTCTAAAATGGCAAAGTAATTCCTTATACAATGCCCTTCACAGGGGTTTTCAGACCCAATTTTCAAAATAATTCTTCCTGACATATTTTTATTATTATTATGGTTAGTCCCATGCAATAAATTGTCACCTTTAATTCTCTATTAAAATAGCATTTTGGCACCCCCATGCTGTTCCTTTTACAACCCTTCAATGGTTTTCGGCTGCTGACTTTGAATTGCACTTAACTTAAATGCCATTTTGTTTCCAGCCTTAATGTCAGTCTGGAGAGAGTGTGTGGGATTTCTGTTTGACTGACAGCCCTGTAAAGGCCTCAGACTATTAACCTCTAACCCCTGGCCAGCCCCCCCTTCTCTTTCTTTGGTCGTTACCCACTTGGAACGAGTGCACTTCCTGTAGCCATGTCCCAAACCAAGCCCCAGAACCCACCTCCACACCTGCCTGCATGGTTTGAATCTATATCCTCTCATGGGAGGTACATCCCACCCTAATCAGAGGATATTCTAGCAACCTCCTAACCACGTGAGGCAGCCCGATCTCGCAAGCTTATACAATTAAGCTTCCAAGGTCCGGTTGACTTGTTAGGCTGGCAAACCTACATACATCTAAATTCAGCCCTAAAGCAGAATCAGGGAGTTTGACATCCGATTGTCTTGACCTGCATGGTTTTTCATCACTGAAGATGAACCAACGTCCTCAACCCGAGAATGTCAACTAGACTTCTAAACAGACTTCCAGGTTTAGTACCTAGGAAATAACTAGCCATCCCATAATGTCTGGGTTACTGAATCTAGACTCCCTGTTTATGCTGCATGGATGCATGGGTCTGGTGAGGATTTCACTGACGTTTTATTGTAGTAAAAAAGCACTTCATCTTAAACCTCAAAGATGGAAAGTGATATAGGTGCAGTCTTTCTCCTCAAGAAGTGTGTACAGTATATGAGTGTTAAGAGCGATTGGGCTATATATGTTGTTAGTTTCAGAGAACAGCTCAGCGTTTTGAATAGATTACTGAAGCCAGGGTGTATTTCAGTGATGTGATGTTGCATGTGCTGTTCTGTGAGTGTCAACCTGTCTAATTGCATTTAGTTTGGGTTAGTTACTGTAACGGAGCAGGGAACAGTGGTAGTATGTGTTTACTGAAAGTCCATCGCTGCGTGCCTGCGTACGAGCGTGTGTGCACATTTGTGCACGATGTGTGTGTGTGTGTGTGTGTGTGTCTGCACGTGTGTACAGCGTGTACGCTCATGTGCACATGCTCCATTGGTGCTGTGTATGCATATGTGTCCTTGTCCCCTCCCCTCACCGCCTGTCCCCGCCCCTCCGCAGGACAAGACCAGCGCGTTGAGCCTGAGCAACGTGGCCGGAGTGTTCTACATTCTGATTGGAGGGCTAGGGCTGGCCATGCTGGTGGCGTTGGTGGAGTTCTGCTACAAGTCGCGGACCGAGTCTCAGAGAATGAAGGTGTCCACCGCGCGAGCCGCCGCCGCCGCATCCGCCGCTCAGGCCTTTCAGTGCTCAGCTTTAGACACAGGGGGCGCTACCGCTCCTTACACAGAGCTGCAGAGCTACGGCCTGTACTCCAACAACACGGTTAAGATATAAGAGAGAGGGAGAAAGAGAGAGAGAACAGGAAACCCGCGGTAGGAAACTGTGACTCCATGATGATGATGATGATGATGATTGATGATGATGATGATAATGCTGTTAATGACATCTGCCCCTTCCTCCTCCTCTTCCTCACCCCTCCCTCCAGCCATCTAACCGTGTGATCACATTAGGCTCTCTCCGAGAGCACCTCACGGCTTCTCAACCGCAAAGCAAACACTCTGGACTCTACTGTGTCTCCACTTTCACCTTCCTGTCTCTCTGTCGCTGTCCTTTTGTCTCTGTCTCCTCCTCTTTCTCTCTGCCCTCTGCTGAGCTGTGTGTTGTAGTGCAGGCCCATTATAGTAGCATTTTATCTATGTTGCCACCACCATCAGGCTGGACCTTTCCAACACACACACACTTTACAGAAATATAAACGCTAGATTTACAATTAGAGACAGGGAATTACAGAGTCTAAATTATGCCTCACTCTATTCACACTTTTGTTTCTCAGTCTAATGACTCAAAGCTGATATTTTGCAATAGAATATATCTAATTATTTTTTTGGTTTATCTAATGAAACTAATATCTCTAACATCATCATACACACAGCCACTTCACCTCCACAGCAGAACTCATGTGGGTTATTCAAGACTCATATGATATTGTTTCTTAATCAGATCGTAAGGAGACACACACAGTGTGGGCTGGTGGGAGACACAGTACCACAGCAGTCTCCTTCCCCCTGTTTACATGTAAATAAATAACACACACGCACACACACTCACACTGCTACTGAGAAGCAACCAATTAGATCAGCACAGTCTTGTGGCATAATCTCAGGTTGCACTGGTATTAAATCATTTATAGATGGAGGATGTCGGAAAGTCAGGCGGTAGCTACCACACACACAAACACACACACACACACACATAATTAGCTCCAGTTTCTGCCCCACTGGCATTTATTGTAATGGTCTATAGCAGCCATAAAGTAAAATAAGAGGAAGAGATTCTGTTTTACAATCGCTGCCCAGACTTTAGCACCCCTCTCTTCTTGCTTCCTGCAAATTTGGTGTGTGATGCCAGTCATCTCTTAATATGATTTATTGTTTGGTGCCAGTAGCAATCAGTAGCTTGATGAAGACAGGGACCCTATCGCTCTGGCAACTGTCGGCTGACTGTTCCAAATGGCACCTTCACTGTAGGTTGCGAACTACTTTTGACATAGGGTGAATGGTGGAATAGGGTGCCATCTGGTAAACTTCCATTGTCTGCCAGATTATTGTCAAACATCCACCATCATACTAGAGACACAGGCATTTACTTAGCTGTTTAGAGCTGAAACATTCACCATCATACTAGAGACACAGGCATTCACTTTGCTGTTTAGAGCTGAAACATTCACCATCATATTAGAGACACAGGCATTCACTTAGCTGTTTAGAGCTGAAACATTCACCATCATA
>JACXGJ010014879.1:0-14261 GCA_016801105.1 Esox niger
ATGAGACCTGTATTGGCTACTTCCTTGACTCAAAGGCTGAGTATCCAGTATAAAATGTTATTGGATTTATGGATGTTTGTGTCCCAGGAGAACAACTGGATGACAATAATTGTTGTGAAGACAACAGATATTTAGAGGCATTTTGACATATCTATAGAAACGTGTTTAAAAGAGACAATTTCCCTTATATATTCATATTTTATTGGACTGAAGCATCATTCATTTCTTCTGGAATAGACTGGGACACAAATTAACCTAAGTTTGGCTCATATATTTATACATTAAATATGTCTTAAAGCGGATTCATGTTCTATTTTTGATTGTATTATCAGAATAAAAGAACATTAAGCCTATGCATCTGCAGTAATTGTGGAATTAACTATTACTCACCAGAAATGATCTAGATGTTTACAAATGTGTCTTCTAAAGTGGCAGACGGTAGCAAGCCAGATACCTTGGTAATTTCCTGGCTGCTCAAATGCGGTATTGTCCAGTCAATTTCTGTTCATGAGTCAAGATAAGCAGTGAATCGTTTAGGGAGTCATTGTGCCAAGTATATATTGTTTTTTGTAAGCTGGTAGACCAAAGGTGAAAGACCTTATTTTTCATATAAGCGGACATTTGTGTAATTAAGCTTGTTTCCGTAATGGTGGAGAATTTTAAGGATGTACCCTTTAACCTTAAAAATAGTTTTTGATATGTATGTAATTTCAATTTCGTATTGTTATAATACAGATTTCAGCTGTGAAAGAGACCTTGGTCTCAGTTGATCTCTGCATCAATAAATAAAAAATAGAACTCCACACATCAAAAGTGACCCACTTCAAAACGTATCTTTACCTTTACGCCTAAAGTATAACCCCACTAATACAACTATCTTATCTTTCACAAATCAAATATGACATAATATATGGGCTTAAGGTCAACTTACTAGTGTACCGGTGTCCAGGACCCTTGTGGTTTAATATTGTTTACACACAAACTTATGCTGATTTGAGAAGATAGTTCCTTTGATAATTGAAGGTCTCTGACATACCAGTGAGATTTCTCACTGGAATGGTTTTCAGGAATTAAGCACACAACACTTTTGGGAACACCTGCTCTGGTCAAAAATGAATTATGATTTAAATTCCATCCCCCCAACATTTCTAATATTTCCTAGGGTCGGGAAGATGTATTAACGTTTGCTGTAATTGTGTGTGTGACAGCAGGAACAGACTAAGAATATAGACTTCCGTTAGATGATTTACATCCCAATTGCTGGCAGGTAGTACCCAGTTGCCTGGCAATCTCAGACAGAACAGCTCACCTGACTTGGTACGGTCGATGAATGGATACCCAGACGCTGATATGATGTGATGGGCTGGTTACATGGGGAGATTGAATGTCTAATCACTGCTGCAAGGCACACCTTGTACTGTACATAGCCTGAGTATTACATGCTAATGCTGTTATTATCCTCCACAGTATTCTAATAGTGGCCGTAGCCTCAGGTTTGGATTGTTATTTAGCAGAAACCCTTGTTTAGAACTGGGGATATGGGAGTAAGCTCCACTAGACAATACATTTCGTTGTGATAAACGGAGCAGTTAATTTGTTTCTTTCTATAAAGGTTGCTTTCGCTTTTCAACAGTTTTAGATTTTTTTTAAATGATCACGTTCATGGAAGATAAATTGTCAGGAACATGGGTGTGTCTGTTGTTTCCTAAAAAACAGTGGACAGAACCAGGCAGTGAATTAGACTGAGGAAGAAAATGTCACCCGTGATGATGAACATTTTTATAAAGAATCATACACAATTCCTGCCTGCTGATCTTTTCTGTGTTTTTCTTGACCTTGCAAATATATCTGATGCATTTCAATTCTTATTCCCTTAAGATATTAATATTACCAACTTATTTCAACTGATTTTCATACTAAGAAAGTAATTGGTTTGGATCCAAGTACATATACAGTACAGCTCAAGATTCAAGACCGATTTCTACCCTTCATTTCTAGTTCCACTTCACCTGTGACTCTGATTCCAACTGTCAATGAAAGCCTTGCAAAATAAGGATTGTGGCATTAAAAAGAATGTGTTAATATAAATCCCCAATAGCCCAGTTTTACATGGTGGGCCTAGAAGAGACCTGTTAGTGTGGTTAACCTCACCATAATGCGTATCTAATGTTTCGAATTTTCAGTTTTAAGTTCCTCTTTACTGTACAAATCCTGCCATTCCCCTGACTCTCACTGACTGCAATTTGTATTTGATTCATATTATTTAATGATTCAGAGGTTATGGGATATACATATCTCAAGCACTGGAATTACTTACATTTCTAAATACCGATATTACTTACATTACTTACATTTCTAAATACCGATAGTTTGACACTGGTTTTCCTGCAATGTCAGCAACTGTTGTAAGAGGCGTTGTGCAACAAGGTTGTCTAGTGACTACATGCTGTGAGTTCCCCTGCATATCAACAAAATGTGACCACCCTCTGTCTCAGAGATAATACCACCAATCAACATTAGGTTAATGCGTGCAGCAGGTTGTAGGATGTGATGCTAAATCAGTTGTTCGGACAGGGCTAAGCTATTCAGTTTGTTTCTACCACACTTACTCAAGGTTTCTTCCTGTCAGCAGTCGGGCCACTCTAGGCATCCTTCCAGTTAACATCAAGATGAGGCAAATTGGTGTCAGTTTATTGCAGCCAAAACAGCCTAAAGTAGCTGTGGCCACTCATCTTTTTTCTTTGTTTGTTGGAAAACATTGCTTCCATGACTACAGACTTGACTGGTTATTTAGGGGTAAAATTAAAATATATTTTTTCATATTTCATCCTAATAAATTGAGACCATATGAACTACAACTGTTTAAACATAACTATACAGCTATGGAAACAATTAAGAGACCACTGCAAATATATCAGTTTCTCTGGTTTTACTGTTCATAGGTATGGGTTTGAGTATTTAGTCAAAATAACCAAAAAAATATGCATTGTTCCAGACCTCAAATAATGCCAAGAAAACAAATGTATGTACATTTTCAACAACAAAATACTAATGTTATTACTTTGGAAGAGTTCAGAATTCAGTATTTGGTGGAACAACCCTGAATTTGAATGGCTGCTTTCATGTGTCTTGGCATGTTCTCCAACAGTTTGTCACATTGCTGTTGGGTGACTTTACGACACTCCTAGCACAAAGATTTGAGTAGCTCGGCTTTGTATGATGGATGGTGACCATGTATCTTCCTCTTGATCCAGAGGTTTTCAATGGGGTTCAGGTCTGGAGGTTGGGCTGGCCTTGACAGGGTCTGGTGGTTTATCTGGTGGTCCTCCATCCACACCTTGATTGACCTGGCTGTGTGGCATGGAGCATTGCCCTGCTATAAAAAAACAATTCTCTGAGTTGGGGAACATTGTCAGACCAGAAGGAAGCAGGTGTTCTTCTAGGAAAACCTTGGCTTGATTCAGGCATCTTTCACAGAGACAAATATGCCAGATTCCAGCCCTGCTGAAGCATCCCCAGATCATCACTGAGCCTCCACTAAATATGGGTGCGAAACACTAGGGCTTGTTGGCCTCTCCAGGTCTCTGTCTAACCATTAGATAACCAGGTGTTGGGCAAAGCTGAAAATTTGACTCAACAGAGAAGATGATCTTAATCCATTCCTCTATACGGTCCAATCCTTATGGTCATTTGCAGACTTCAGCCTGGCTCTTTGCTTCTCATTGATGAAGGTCTTTTTCTAGCTTTGCACGACTTCAGCCCTGCCCCTAGGAGCCTATTTCAAACCGTCCTCGCCGTGCACTTCACCCCAACTGCTGTTTGCCATTATTTTTGTAGGTCACTTAATGTCATCCTACAGATGTTGAGTGACATTTGAATGAGTTGATGGTCATCTCGGTCAGTAGACAGTTCCCCCTCTGCCAGTCTCTATGTTTGTTGTCCCCAATGTTTGTTGCATGACGTTCTTATGACCCGGCATCTTGGAAATTTTCAGGATGGAAGCAACCAGACGCTCCCTATATTCCTCTGCCAGTAAAGCCAGAATTGCACCCTTCTTTTCCTGACTCTAACCTTTTTTTTCAACTCTTTTCTTATGCAGATATATATTTTTTTAATTCATATTAACTTTGAGGTACTACTTGCACTGTTTTTGCCATCCACCTGGTCCTATTGCAAGATGATAGTGACGACCACATCAGTGGTTTTTATACTTTTACTTGTTAAATTAGATTTGGTTCAGATAATCACCTAATAAGTACCTCATTATGTAAATCGAGGTGTGTATGTGTTGGAATTTAACAGACACAGGAATGGAATGGCTGCCATACACGTGGAGACGTTGATTTAAGAAAGTTTAGGAGTGGTCTCTTTTTCCAGTATATACACGAACAACCAAAATGGAGGGGAGATTTACCCAGTAATTCCACACTTTGTGTGTAGAATACCAGTGAGTTCTACCGATATATAACAGTTATGAATATACACATGTCATGGTCCTGGGGTGTAAGTCCACCTGTGCACATGGGCTGCTGCAGTATCGGTTTGAATTCTGGCCACTGCCCGTTCAGCAGACTTGCTTTAATTTATTTACCTCAAAAACATCTCAAAACCTTAAAAATCGGTAAATTACAGTACAGTTATGTATTGTGGGCTACAGTGTACTGCACTATAATGAGGTGTACTGTACTGTACTACTGTATACTGTGCTGTAATTTGCTTTTGTTGTGAAGTCAATGTAAAAGTCTGTTTAGTCCATACCAAGTTGGGACCAATAATCCGTTTTGTAATCAAGGCCATGTAAGACAAACATTTCTTAAATATATAAACATCAAAAGGCCTTTGGTGAATGCCTCTCCTAATGGGTATGTTAAATTTGAATATTTCATGTGTAACTCAGGCCTGTTTCGGTGCTTAATTAAAGTCAGGGTATGCTATTTGAACTAGGATTTTCAGTCTTCCAAAATTAATTTAGCTCATATCATCACAATTTGTCGTATTGAGTTTAATAAGTGAGTTTAATAAAAAAAATGCTAAACCGTGACGAGTAAATTTATCATGGTTTGTCAATTATATCTTTGGTAATGCGTATTGCGAGTATTATTTGCAATTGTCCGAATGTATCATTTCTGAATGCTCTATAGTCCACCTTTGATTCACCTTTTGTTTCCTTAGTAGGTCTTTGCAGGTTTTATCAGACAAAAGGGGCGTGGATTAGTCTCCTGATATTTACACAGCTGTTATTCTTAAAAAATATTTTTTGGCAGCTTTTGCCTTGCCCCTATTTATTGATAATGTAGTCGCGGAAACAATGCCACTGACCTACCAGTGAATCAAGCCAATACTGTCACTGCTCCTATCCCGCATTGACAGCGTTACGCTACCTCTCGTCGGTCATACGGGCTTTGTGTGATGCTGGGAAGATTCTATAGCGTTATGAAATAACAGACATTATATTGAGGACTTTCCAACCTTTCCATTCATAACGCGAAGTTTTAAATTCGGCGAGGAGATATGAAGTATTTACTCCCTGGGATTGTCCTGACGTTTTGGATGTTTTTAGAGGTGAGTTCTCAGCCAGTCAATAGCAAATGTTATCTAACGCGCGATTTATGGGATTACGCTCTAGATTGGGACACACTTATTATTTGAATGCGTGTTTAATTCAAATGTTCTTGTTGATATGATGTTTTACTGCTTATCTTGAATGTGCCATACTCCACATTTTCGGCCACATTGTGAAAGAACGATGAGTTCTTCAGATATAGCCTCCACTGTAAGCTACAGTAGGCTATGAGGCAACTTGGCTATCCTTTGTCTGTATATCCAATCATCGGTAACAAAATTGCCCGTGCATGTAATGTTGGTATAATGTAAATGTAAATAATTACATATAGGTGATTTCCCCCCCCCCACAACCTTAAGTGACATTGCCCTGTTTTCAACTTTATTAAGAAGAACAATTTCTTTTTTAACAGTAGATTCGAATACAGCGCTCATAAAGTCATTATTAAGCTACAACATTGTTGTTTTGTAATTAAGTAACATATGCCTACATGCCCTCAAAATGAAGTACCATTTTTAAATGAGACCATTTTAAATAAATCCTTTGTTTATAAGTAGACATGTTTTGGAATGGTTTTCTAATGCTATACTTTGAAAGTAAACCATTGTACTGAATGTGGTTGGACTAACAGCAATTAGACATTATATCTGTTTCTATGCAATCTTTGGGATCTGTTTCAATGGTATTTTGAGTTATGAAATGCAAATTCTATTGTACCGGGCCTTCGCTCTGTTCATGATATCCTGCTGTCTTAGGTAATTTGATTTTACTTAAGTCAGCTCACTTGAAAATTTACTGTTATGCACATTTTGTGTTGGTTTGGTTTGGTTTAGTTTAGTATATGCTTCACCCAACCATTTACCACACAACATTGTGCATTCACACAAAGACGCACTCTCAGTTCCCTCCAAAAAGGAACAATTGAGTTCAAGTATTTCTGTTATCATGTCCTCCAAACTACAGTACCAGTCAATAGAATGGACACCACCTCATTTTATGCTTTTTCTAAATTTTATAATTTTTCACAATGTAGAATATTAGGTAACTCATTAAATTGGAAAAAACAAATGGATTCATATAGTTACCAAAATAGTGTTTAAACATATGAAATACAAAATACATTTATATATTGAATAATTTGAAGTAGCCACCTTTTGCCTTACTCACAGCTTTGCACACACTGCATTCTCTCAACCAGCAGCATGAGGTAGTCATCTGGAATGCTTTTCCAACAGTCCTGAAGGTGTTCCCACATTATTTTCCTTCACTCTGTGGTCCAACAAATCCCAAACCATCACCCTGACTCCTCTGAAGAGTTGATTTTTGAGGCCGGTAACTAATGAATATATCCTCTGCAGCAGAGGTAACTCTGGGTCTTCCTTTACTGTGATTTTGCTCATCAGTTTCATCATATTGCTTGATGGTTTTTGTGACTAAACTTGAAGAAACTTCCAATATTCTCAATATTATCCGCCTTTCTGATGTTCATATAACAAAGTAATGATGGACTGTATTTTCCCTTTGCTCATTTGAGCTGTTCTTGCCATAATATAGACTGATGCATTACAGACATAATGATGTACTTTTCTATACCCACACTATCTTGCCACTCTCGCTATACCAACCCTACATAAGATGAAAATAAATTCCCCAAATTACGATTCAAGGCACATCTGTAACTGAAATTCCTTCCAAGTGACAACTTGGTGCAGCTGATTGAGAGAATGCAAAGAGTGTGCAAAGCTTTCATCAAGGCAAAGCATGGCTACTTTAAAGAGTCAACAGTATAAAATGTATTTACAAAGTAGATATTATTCTGTAGCCAAAACCTTCATTTTAATATATATTTTTAATAATATACTCTTGTAATTATATTTAACTTTAACTGATCTTTAACTCAACCAGCAGTTCTTCTGGCTGTTTTCACTTATTGAACAATTCAGTATCTCACTGAAAACAAATCCACTTACTGGATTGGACAAGTGTCTAATAAAGTTGAAATATTCTTGGTTTAATAGAAAGAAATGAATGTGACTAATATGAATGACTAATACACATTTTTGTCACTGCTTTTACCTGGATGTTGTAATTCACCTAGCAAATAAATAGTCCCTAAATATATTAATTAACACTATATCAAACTATTCTCCTTTCCTTTATATCTGTCCTGCTGTTTTTCAAACATTGAAGTCCATCCACATTTGCTCTACATTGATATGTCTTAGTAACAGGGTTTTTAATGTCTCCTCAGTAGTTTGACTTTGGACTGAACTAAGAAAGGTTGTGATGTGGTGGGCTTGCCTAGCTAATCTGAGGAGAAAGTTCCTAAGGGATTAGCGATTACTCCTAGCTCGCCCCCTGTTTCGGATAGCTGCTGTGAAATTATGCGTTCTGTGTTGTTTGTGCACAATAATGGAATTTATCATCCCTCTGATTTGACGCTATCAATCTTTTTGTGTAAGGAAGGAGACAGACTGCTGGAAAAGTGTTATTACTTTCATCAAGTAAACAGAACATGTTGGAGTTGTACTTCACTACATGTTGATGTTGTGGGTTATTATTGTACATGTTGTAGTTGTACTTCACTACATGGTTGCATTGTGGTTTACTACAAGTTGAAGTTGTGGTTTATTATTGTACATGTTGGAGTTGTACTTCACTACATGGTTGCATTGTGGTTTACTACATGTTGAAGTTGTGGTTTATCATTATACATGTTGGAGTTGTACTTCACTACATGGTTGCATTGTGGTTAACTACATGCTGAAGTTGTGGTTTATTATTGTACATGTTGGAGTTGCGGTTTATTACAGGTTGCTGTTGCAGTTTAATACATGTTGTTTGCTCCTTGCAGACTACTACATACTACGTTTTAGAGAAGAGAACAGTTACTGATTAAAAGTTTGGGTGCATGAAGGTTACTATGAGTAGAGTAGATCAGACTGGTAGACAGGTCTGATTTGGATTGAGAGCTTTGTATACAGAAAGGAAAATTCTTAAGTAGATTCCTTAAACGATAGAAGGCCAATGTAGGTCAGCAACGTCGGGGGAGATGTTGGCAGATGTATTTGTTTGTGTCAGGATCTTTTTGGTAGTTTTGAATGAGCTTTAATTTATTAATGATGTTTGCAGGCATGTCTCCCACTACCTCATCCCCATAATCAATTCAGGGGAGAACTAATGAGAACATGAGTAAGCTTTTCCCTATTAGAAGAGTTGAGTGTGTCTTAGGTAAGCAATGCTCTTCAGCCGAAATAATTGTGTTTTACAGACATGACCAGTTGTGACACTAAAGAGAGCAGAGTTGTATTTCCAAGTTAGTTTCACTGTGTAGAGAGATTGCTGTGGCAGTCTATGGCAGGGCAGAAGTTGGTGATCTGCTGTGATGTGCCTGACAGCGACTTCCTTTAGGTCTGGTTTTAAGTTACACCAGTGTGTCATCTGAAGACCAGGCAGGTGGGCGCATGTAGAATAATGGCCTTCGAGACTTAAAAGGTTACAGCTACATGGGCTCCTTCGATTATGAAGATACATTGCTGTGATACACCTCAAGTGCCTGCCTCAGATTTCATTTGAGACCTAGCTAGAGAATAGTTCAATACTGTGACTATTGAATGCACCAAAGTAGGTCTAATGCAGTACTTAAAATAGTTTTGTAATCAGATATGGTTTCGGTGTAATTTACCTTTTTGGGGATGAATGTCTTCACTTTTACATAAAAACTGCCAACGTCAGGGGCTGCAGTCCGGTGGCCTGAATCAGCTGTCCATGAAGAAATATCTGCAGTGTTCTTTATAATCTGAGGGCTTAAAATGTCTAAAACCGCATTTGTAAAGAAGGTCGTAAAAAACGAAATAACTGTTGTATGGGCCTTGTGTTCAACTGTGCTGCTTTAGCGAAATTTGGTCCCACAAGTAGGCCCGAGCATGGTGTTTCTCCTGGCCAGTCCCTCTCTGCCAGGGCACATAATGTCCGCATAATGTCCCTTCTCCCCAACAGCCAACACACCAACAAATGCTCCATTGTATGACCCTAGTCTCTCGGCCCCTGCCGCCCCCTTGGCTGCCCCTTTTCTATGGTTGCAAGGGCCAAGAAACATCCTAGTGTCATGGTACAGGGCTGAAACTGTGAAATTGGGCGGAAACCCATGCCCACTCTGTTTCCCATGGCAGAAACCAGTAAGGGTGCTCCTGGATGTTCTTACCGAGGAAATGTCACCTCAACCTGTGGTATGTCAGGAAAGGTCTGCTCTGACAGGAGCTGTTAATTACGCGCTTGTGACCTTTCCCCATCTGGTTCGTCCACCCTCATTCTTCATGCTGAGTGCAGTCTACATCCAATGCTCTCCAAAGACACAGCCAGGCTTCATTGTCTGGTATAGTTAATCTCTTCATTGCCTTGTACAGTTAATCTCTTACCTCATTGAGATGCGTTGTGATAGTCTGAAAACTAAAGTGGTGAAGCCTCTTGTCTTTATCCAGAGCCATTAGGTGAGAGTAACAGGAAACTGCACTTATTCTGAGCAAGACATGAGAGACTGTGTAGATGACACTGTGTAGATGAGCAAAATCAACAAGAATATTTCTTTTCAGGAAAATTACTAAATATTGTAGCTGATGACCAGTTTTACACTGTGAAAGATACAGAGCCCAAGTCTCTTTCACAAATGAGCTTTGTATTACAACAATTAAACACAAAATAGCCAATAGTAAAATGTAAGAAAGAAATCACAACTTACAACAAAATATAACTTATCAGACATTACAATTGTTCTATAGGTACCTAATGTCTGACTTAACACTCAATGGCATTCCATGTGGGGCAAAATATTTGAAAGCAGTTTCACCCATGTCTGAATAAACCTGCGGTGTCACGTGTTTGGTAACTGTTGTTATTCCTAACAATTTTTTTCGGTTAGATATAGAATTTTGCTATTACAGCCAAACATCAACCAGTTCCAGAGGTCAAGGAGCCCCAGCCAACAGAAGTATATAAAAGAGTATATAAAAAAAGAAAATATTTAGCTTCTTTACCACATTAGTGATGTGTGTTCTAAAAAACAGAATGCCAAGGTATTTTGTAGGAAACCATTGATGGATGAAACAGAAAAATGGAAGGCTGAACCTGTAAACACTGATTAGATGTTACACATAGCCTGTGGGGATCTGGGAGATCTTAAGCCAGCCCTATATATCATCATTACACCCCTTTTGATAGCTTTTATGTTAATTATATGTCAATACACTATGAGGATCCATTGTCTTTAGGTCAACGACATATGGTCTATACCAAATCTGTGAAAGTATGAAGAATTACAAAAAGCCTTGCAACATGTCATTTTGAAGGTGGTATGATATAAATGACTCAGGCAAAACATAATAATTCAAATCAAGGACTCCCTTGCAAGGACAGATTTACAAATCTTGCCTGTGGCTTTGGCTGAATTTAGTATTGTTTTAAAAACAAGCCCGGCCTGTCATTGGGAACCGGCCTTTATGATTATGTGCATTTCAAAAAGGAAGGATCCATGAGCAGTAACGTGAAGCTCATGGGGGGGGGGGGGGTCATTGAGTGTGGTTTCAAATGGAGTCTAACATTTTTCAAATTGGACTGTGGGATCTTAAACACACAGCTTTATTATGAAATGTTACTAGCATTCCACTATTTGTATTATCAGCATGTTGTGTCCAATATTCAGCAAAGGCGAACACTTTACTTCTTTGATACATTTATGAAGAGCTTTTATGGTAGTTGATATTATTGAAAGATGTAATGGATTTCCTTAAAGAATATTGCATTATTCTATCTTTGTGTACCTATTCAGGATATCACAAAGAGTATGTCACATTAATAATTATGGATTTCTGTATAGTACAGAACAGAAACCCGTGATGACATCTTATTCAATGTTTATCCACATTCCCTACTAATTAACACAATGTTTTCGAATTCATTGCGTCATCATAGCTGACCCCATTCATGGAAATGTATTGCGGGAAATAGTATTTTGGAAAAAAGGTAGTACTTGTTTGTGTATTTTAATTTTGTTAGGAAAGTTTACATCTGCATTAAATGGGTGTTTGCCAAATGTAAAACCAGCATAAAGCCAATCTTTACCTTGCTGGGTCAGAACAATGTAAAAAGAGTTTGGATGCCTTTATTTATAAATCCAAATGAAAAAGCTTAAACCTCTCCACGACAATGAATCTGTCAAGAATCAAGCAGCAACTGATCAGCAACACGGTTCATTCCTTAGGGCTTCCAACAGCTTAGCAGAACAAACTGTCAGCGGTATATGTCTGTATTACAGGTACTTGATCGCTTTGAACTAAACAACTCCACTTCATTTAGTATTGGATGTGTGCTCAGTAGGTGTTTTCATATGTGAGAAGAGCTGTTTCGTTGTTGTTCCAAAGCTTCCACACAGGAACTTGTTTAAATGAAAGGCATAGGTCTCAGGACCACAGCATCCTAACCATAATGTGTCATGGTTCAGTTATTACTGACCGGCAGACCTAGCTAACAATATAAACAAGTGGTGATCTATGTTATTGTAAGGTGAGTTGTATATGAATCAGTAAGCAGTCATTTAGAGCTTCTCTAATCTGTACACTATGTTAGACTCCTAGTTAAGGACAGATGTCTTCTCTTTCTCTGATTCCCCCACTGTCTCTCATCTTTTTTCTCCCTATTTCCTTTTTAGTGATTTTTCACTCCATCTCCCTCTTTCTTTCACACACTTCCTGTCTCTCTGAGCTTCGCCTTCCTTCTCTTTTGTCTTTCTTCTGTCGCCCTTCCTGTCTCACCCTCTCCATCTTCCAGCTTCCTTTCACATTTGCTCACCTTTCCTTTCTATGTCTTCTTCCTCTTTGTGTAGAAATTATGAATTGGTTTCTCCTAAGCTGTAAAACCCACAGATAGCAAGAGGGGCTTGAAAATCTGAAATGTTCCTTATGCTTTACACAGACAACCTGTGTCTGCATTTTGACTGAAGCCAGTTGGAGGCTGCTGCTTGGTCTGGCCGTGATGTTTATTGATTATCAAATGAAAGTCGTACTCAGATATATGAAGCTTGGCTTAATGGGATGTTGGCAGATGGCATACTGCAGTAAGATGAGGAGTTGTTTCTAGGCAATTTTTCGCTACACACTCAAATTCTCATCCAGTTAGGTACGGAGGAAATTGTGCATCCTGGAGCATATGCCAATTAGCATTAGATTGACAAAGAATGGAGATTATTTACAGCATGGATGAACCCTGACATAATAAACATGTTTAAAGGAGGGAGGTTTGGATCCAACTGTAAAAGCGTGGGGTCGAGAATGTTATCATTGCCTAAAAGTCTGTCTTTTCCCTGTCTGCTCTAATTCATCTGCATTGATTGTAAAAGAATCGGAAAACAATTTAGTAAAAGCTCATCATTAGGCTGGCTTTCGTATGTACGTCTTTCAGATCAGTTCACGGCGTTAGAGGAGACAAGGAAACCGAAAGTACTTTAAAAAATCAAAATGTTTCCACAGAGTAAATGTCTTCTCAATTTCTAAGTGTATTTCATATGTCTATAACAATCCTTTTAATCTGACAGTTGTTACCTTTCACAAGACCTTTTTGTTAGCTGTTCCAGTGAAATGTTAGAGATCCATCAAGAAAGGAAGTGGTGATCTCTGGTGAGAGACATGTTTTATCAGCTTGGACTCCAGGTCTGAGCAATGTACCGCTGTAGATAATTCGATGAAGCCCAATCTCAGGTTATATGTTCAAAATCGAATGTATGTTTTTTTTAATATGTGTGTGTTTAGAGGGGCTTGGTGAAATATATTTTTTACCTCTATCCTTTACAGTGCATAGAGGCCAAGAAGTACTGCTGGTATTTTGAAGGAGGATACCCGATCTACTTCATGTAAGTACCACCCCATTGGCTGACACCCCATTGGCTGACACCCCATTGGCTGACACCCCATTGGCTGACACCCCATTGCTGACACCCCATTGCTGACACCCCATTGGCTGACACCCCATGGACATGTTCATTACTCTTAACTTTTGAATAGTTTGGCAAGGCCACTCCACCATATCCCATCATTCCATTTGCTACTCTAAACCACTAGATGTTGTTGTTGTTGTTGGACCAAAATGTTACATTCTGAGAAAAAGGTAGTGTTTTTCTGATCTTTGACTTGGGCAAGGCCTACCATGGATATGTACTGTGTGTGAATGTCTCCATCTTGTACACCCTTCTCTCTGACCGGGGCCTCCATTCACCCACACATCACATCGCTGCGGCTAAAGTCATCCGTCACTCCTCTCTGGTAACTACCAGTGTCAGACATGTTTTTATTAAAACAAGAGAGTGGGGCTTTCGATGAAGAGATATCGCCTAAGTAATGGATTTAAACCTCCATCCCATCTCTGTACTGCAGACACAGCACTGGCAAAACTCCTACTCCCCCTCCCTGCAGTTGGCAGGGATCCAAGTGGAATCTGTGACAAGCTATGGGGTGGGGAGTTGCGGTGGCTGGCTGTCCTGGTGAAACTACAGTACCCACCAACGGGTGAATGAGATCAGATCATGCCTCCAAGAATGTTTGATGTCCTATTGTGTCGGAGTGCAACGGGTCAGTGCGAAAGGGCCGGGCCTGGTTAGAGTGCCTGAGGATCCCCACAGCCCCTGGTTAGAGTGCCTGAGGATCCCCACAGC
>JACXGJ010014880.1:0-14241 GCA_016801105.1 Esox niger
CTCCCCAGTACCCTCAGACCCCCTCCCCAGTACCCTCAAACCCCCTCCCCAGTATCCTCAGACCCCCTCTCCAGTATCCTCAGACCCTCTCCCCAGTACCCTCAAACCCTCTCCCCATTACCTTCAGACCCCCTCCCCAGTAACCTCAGACCCCCTCACCAGTAACCTCTGACACCCTCCCCAGTACCATCAGACACCCTCCCCAGTACCCTCAGACACCCTCCCCCAGTAACTTCAGACACCCACCCCCAGTACCCCCAACAAACTCCCCAGTACCCTCAAAGCCCCTCCTCAGTTCCCTCAGACCCCCCCATTATCCTCAAAGGCAGTAGATTTTAATGCCAACCGTTTACAAGACAAAGCTGTCTTGTCCTCCTTCCTCCTACTCTGGCATTTCAGGTTTGGGGGGGGCATTTCTATCTGTAATGATGGCCCAGGGCCACAGGTATTTTTACACAAACAAAGGGTCCTCTGGCTGCCAGTCAGTGATGGTTTGCTGTGAGATCTGTATTAAATGCACACACACGCGCACACACACACACACACACACACACACACACACACACCACAACATTTCACTCCAGGGAAAATCAAATGTGGTCCTTCTCAAGGCTGGCCGTCCCTGCTTACTTCAACCTTTCTTCCTTAAAAAAATCTCCTGGTTCCATTTTAAATCATGCTTGGTGGAGATTATTTTTGAATTCCATTTCAAACCCAGACAACTTGTCTCAGATGTTTGAAAGTTTCACATTTTGGATATTCTGAATGGACCTGAAAGTAGTCCTAATGATAGTCCTTTGTGGTAAAAGCAACAGTAATTTGGTAGACACTGGAAGAGTCTCTGAGATTAGTGAATTGAGGTTAAT
This sequence comes from Esox niger, assembly GCA_016801105.1. Classification (NCBI taxonomy): domain Eukaryota; kingdom Metazoa; phylum Chordata; class Actinopteri; order Esociformes; family Esocidae; genus Esox; species Esox niger. The sequence goes on from JACXGJ010014880.1 coordinate 867, forward strand.
CTAAGCCAGCCTCGTGTTTTGTCTTTGATCCTGGTCTATTTGCTCTGAGCACAGCTCCCTCTGTGGAGCTGCTGGATGGACAAGCAGACAGTGAGATTGGAGCTGCTCGGTCCTCTTCTCCTTTCATGTTCTCCTAAGCCCCCTTCCTCATCCGTTAAGAGCAGAGGTGCTGGAGGGGGTAACCATAGTGACAAGCCATAATTGGCCTGAGTAAGAGTTACATACACTGGCACAGCTGCCAGAAATTGTCAAGTATTTACTTTAGACGGCTGAATCATCTTACACACCTAAAAAGGAAAGGCCTCAGTCGCTCGCTGAGTTCCTCTTGATGACGAGCACGACCACTGAACGTATTATGAGCCATCAAATATGGAAAACGCTTGAACAGGTTCTCCAGCTTCTTGCCTTTTTCCTTATCACATTGCCAATGGACACTTCTTCAGTAAACGAGCCCTCAGTCTGTTCTGTGGGCAGCTGGCTCCATTAGAGACCACTTGTGAGGACGACAGGCAAATGCAGCAGTCACTCAAGTGAAGTTCCTAGAGAGACAGAGGGGGAGAGAAATAAAGGAGGGGGAGAGAATGAGAGATGATGAGAGAGAATTGTATTACCAACATCAGCAGATTAACCAGATTAGCCAATGGATCTGCAGAGCACATTTAGTGGGTGTAAAACATACAGTAACTATTACCACATGGCAGTCTTAGCAATGCCAGGAAATTAACACAAACCTCTGCAGTTCAAGAACAATGGAGTGTGTTAATGCTCTTATAAACTGATGCCAACATCTCTGTTTGGAAATTAAAGTTTGTAGGTGAAAAAGGCCTAATACCTTCGTTCCCAGAGTATATTTATCTTTGGACAAGAACATTTATTTGAGCGATCTCTTTTAGGGCAGTGTCTTATGGGGGGGGGGGGGGGGGGTAACCTGCTCTTCCTCATTTGTATTGCAGTCTCATTTAACCACCTATTGTCAACTACATTTCCAACATTTATCCTCCTACATTTGTCGAACAGTGGACAGATGTATTTCCTATCCAGAACGTATTGATCTGTAAGTGAACTAGTATAATCGTGTAGGCTAATCAGCTGGCTCATACAGTAGTTTGGTTTTACATTTGTGCCTGATGCTTACTGCATTTACAAGCGTTTTGCAGAGGCTAGCTGAGTATTGATATCTGAGTGATCATTACTTATAATGGAGTGATTAGACTTGCTTTTTTGGTTTTTGGTTACTACTGGTTACAGATTTGAGGCTAGAGATATTGTCTTTTTTCTGGTCAGGGTGCACAGGGTTGCAATATTGATTATTCAACATCACGCACTACTTCAGTGATTGATTAAGCTGCTTCTGACAGTGTGGGTAAAGGGGAATTGTCAAAGCCTTAAATGTAAATCAGTTAAATTACAGCAGATACCTCATAGAACTGCATATTTGTTTCTGCCTTATGGACACAAAAATAATGGAATTGCAGGATATTAGTTTTAACGCTGCAACAACAATAATCTCTTTTGTCCATGAGAAATTGTGCAGAGTTGCAGGAAAACTGATCTCATTTAATTTTTATTTCATATGAATTTTTCTCTCCTTATTTTACCAAGTGAGATGAACACATTCTCATTTACAGCAACGACCTGGGAGCAATTAAGGTTAACTGCCTTATTCAAGACACAAAAATATCTACCCAGGACCCAAGGTTGGGTTCGCTAACCCATTTAAGCCATTTAATGCGCCCCCAAAGTTAATGCTTTGAATGCTATTGTTAGGGTTTTGAATATGAGGGAGTTCCAGACAGTCCCAGCCCCTAAATGTTTGACAACCACTGCACTGGTCCGCTAGCTTTTCAATGGCTTGTCATTTAATAGGTCTTACAGGCAGTACATGAGGCTGACACTCCCCTATAGCTGTTGGCTCACAATTGTCTGACTATATATGCACCTTGGGTTGCAAACTATTGCCTACTGCATTGGCACAGTGAACATTAATGTCTTGCCAAACGGCTAAATTAATCGAATGATATGTTCTAGTAATACATGGCAATAGGGAGCATATGGAAAAGGCAGGTCCTTTCATTTCTCAGTGTTCCTAACAACAATATGTGTGATTCTATAAAGAGATCAGTCAGCTGAGCCAATCAAAACACATGTAAACATATTCAGTCCCTCTCAGGAGACAACCAGCGTGGATGATAGTTAACGACAAACCAACCCTTCATTAGTCCGTAACCTGGATAAAGTGGAGAGGAGATGGAGGGGGAATAGAAGCAGCTGCTGCTTGCAGGGAGGCTCACCAATACTCTGAAGTGAGCTAAGACACTCACAAGATGTCCGCCAGGATGCCATACGGTGGCACAGGGTAGACATCCAGAACCTTCTCCCGGTCGACAAGGTAACAGAATGACACAGCTCTCATCCGTTCCCCTTTTCCTAGTTGATCTCTTTTCATTTCTCTCTCTCTCTCGCTTTCTGCCTGAGTGTTATCATCATTGCCATGATATTTAATTGGGAAACACATGCAAACACAGGCCTGTGAAATGGTTGCAAAATTAGAGGAAGAAATCTGTGCCTGTCATTTCCTGTTTCCTGAGTTTGGCAGAGTTTGAAAGCTGGTGTGGAGTGGCCTTTGAAAGCCCAGCTGCCTGCTGGAACAAAGCAACCATCGAGGCACGTGACCTGTAGTTCACCTTAGGTTGTGACACCCAAGCCTGTTTCCAAAACATGGATTACTTGTTCTCTGTTTTTCGTTTGTTCGTCCTTTCAGCCAACCTCAGATGTGGCCTGTATGGTTGAGCTGTCATAGTTTGTCGACATTCGCCTCCCGAATGCCACGGCATTTGGTTAGACCGTATAACTTGATAAGAGGCAGGGCATCTTTCAAGGTCACAAACAGGGAATTCAGCGATTGTTTTTTGTTTGTATGGTGATTTTTCAAAATGCTCACTCTAGGTGACCTATCTGTTTACCTGGCTAGATAAGGAATGCTGGCCATTGGGGGCGCTGCGTTGTTTCTCTTGCCATCGCTATTCTCTTTTGACTTTCTGTCTCTTGCAATTGTGGTATTTGTTCACTGTATGTAGTTGAGTTCAGGGCTTTTTTGTGTATGAGATTAAACTGATCTAGCACATTAGGGGTGGGATGTGGGTGAGGCTGGCTGATGTGCTGAGTGTCATTAATAGGCAGTGTAGGGAGAGAGGGAACAGACAGACAACTGATGAATGAGATGGAGGACTCTTCAGGCTGGGGAGCTGCACATTGATTGAGTGACAGGATGTGTGTGGGTGTCTGTCAGTTTTAGGGAGAGAGGAGGGTTGAATCTGCAGGTAACAAACAAAGTGATTATTTTCATTATGAGTTCTGCAGACATAAATATATATATATATATTTATGTATGCCGAAAAATAAATATAAAGCTTAAGCGACAGAGACAGATGACATCATTGTTTATGCCCTCCGCTGCAAGTTAGATGCAATTCAATCATTTGGGGCAATACTTATTATTTTATTGCAATTATGCAAAATAATGACAGCACTCCAAGCGCCCTGCTATGATATTGTTCCGTTTTGATTTCCGCACTTTTTTTTAATCATGTTTCTGCTTTTTGTGTGTGTGCTGAAAATGCCTCGCATCACCCACCACGCTGACTGCTTGAGGTGAATTAGACTGCATGTCTAGACACACACACACACACACACACACACACACGCCCTGGTGAAAAATGACTCTAATGTAATTTCCTTAATATGTGGTGATAAGCAACAATAAGGTATTGCTTTTAATTACATCAGGCAGTCATCAGTGAGTAATTAAACTGCTGAAAACACAAATGATTACAGGTCTCTGTAAAAAATGTGAAATATAATTGCCAATTAATGCAAATTAAAATTATCTTGATGAATGTTCCCAAAATGCTCTGCCTTGCTCGTTAAACTGTTATCATTGTCATTGGTATCATCACAAATATCCATCTCCAGCTGCACCACTTGAGGTTGGGTCCAGCTCCAAATCTCTCAGTGCAACATTTCATGGATCCATCTACAGTACATCCCTTACACTTCTGCTGGCATTGATCTGGTCTTGCAGACCTTGGAGTCCCGATTACAACAAATGTCAGTGGTACATTTAGTTCTACCCAGTCCAGCTTCAAACGGAACCTTCCCCTGACTCAGACTGACGAAAACTACAACAGCTTTATGTATTTTTTTGTGAGACTGATTGATGCTGCTTCTGTACTCAAACCTAAAAAAACATGCTGCAATTCATCTGATCATTTCGGATATTACTAACTGTCTGTTTCCGGTTGTATATATTACAAAGATTCCTCTCTTTGTTGGTGAGTGGTGTAAGGTATACAGATGCAACAACTGCTAACTAATTACATGATGCTGGCAACAACCCATAGCTGTGTTTCTAGAAACGGTATAAAGTCATGTTTACATAGAAAGGTGAGAGAAAAATAGCCTGTTTAACCATCAATATTTTGATCATCCATCTGTAATCTCTTTCCAGCTGAGATGTCCCACCTTGCATAACAAATCAGTTTTTTGGCTGACTATGTTTCGTCAAGTTCATAAAAGAAATAACTGCCAATTGATTTTGTCATACTGTTGAAAGCGGGAGTGTACACCAGTTGAACAAGGAGAGGTTGGTTTATGGAAATGACTATCGGGTGGGTTAAATTGTAAAGAAAATGTTATGTTTTTCCTAGATGGGTTGTTAAAATAAATATAGTGCAACCACATATTAGTGTATTGAAGCACAGTGTGCGAGGTGGATTGATTTTGATTTAAATAGATTTTGGGTAATATAACCCTTTAAATATAAATGTATTGATATGTATAATGTAAGAGCACTTACACTTTAGTTCTCGTTCATTCCTTAGGGGATCCCAGTGTAATACCTGAAGATACTCATCCTTGATAGTATCAGACAGTGAATGTGTGAGCGGGCCATGATCTCTACTAGTATGTTAGGCAGGGAGAGCAGAATTTCTGAATGGTCCATAATGTCCTGAGAGGACCTTATGGTTTCAGCTATCTGTGCTCAGGGAGCCACATAGAATGTCTCTGCCCAGAGGCTCAGATGACAGAAAACACACACACACACACACACACACACACACGACATCCCATGGCCCAGCCTGGGGGAGATAAATGAGCTGCTGTGTGACTGCGGATTTCTCCCACTCAGGGCGGCCATTTGTCTGAGGTGGGTGAGCAGGGTAGAGGGATGCACAAGCTGTAATTCTTCTTTATTTTCTCCTCCGTGATTTGTTGCAGCGTTGCTGTGAGCCATTGTTGCCTTGAAATATAATATTTTGAAATGATAAAAAGCTGTCCGAATTGAATGATGAATATTTCATGGTGTGCCAGCTGGAGTGTTTAGTAGTAATCGATAAAGGGGGAACGATAGTGCCGGGTGAAGGCTTTTAGTCTCTCAGGGACCTGTGATGCGGGAGACGGTTTCCTTTTTTGCCCTTCATTAATTTATGCAGGTCACCCATAGAGCCTGAGTATTACACTATCACCTCTGCTCCTGGACTCCCAAGCTTCTAACATCACTACTGTCTGGTGTCAGAGTCAGGGCTCTGTGTGTGCCTGCTCTCTAATTACATGGCGCCCCGCTCTCCCATTCCCTCTGACAGTGGAAGTAAAATATTTAATAGGTTGTTGGATATTATTCCATTGTTTTCTGTTTTGTCTCTAGCTGTCTGTTGATGCTTGAACTAAAAACCTTTCAGTACACAGTGTTTCTCCTATATTCCTTTAGCAATGGTGGGACGCCTTCATTCTGCCATTGTATTAAAATATTTAAGTAATAAAATGTTTGGGATAGTGTAATCTCATTCCCAGGCACCTTTGCCCAAATGCATGAAAGGTCTTGTGGAAACATTTGTCAAACTTGGCCTTCATTAGCTGATAAGAAAGCCATGAGAAATTTCAGCTGCGATAGGCCTTGGCTAAAACAGCTTAGACTGACAACAAATCATCTTCCACAACATCTTCCCCCCACATGTCTTGTTCACCAAAGCATCAATCAGTATGTTGTGGGACGGCTGAGCGTACACTGCGGCTGAGCTGTCTTGATATGACACTGAATCAGGTCAGAACAAGGCAGTTACGGCTTCATTAAAACGTGTTAGACGAGGTTAGGGATAGTTCAACGTTGCATTGTAAAACCTGGTATTGTTTATGTAAAAAGAATAATTTAGCTTTATACTGTATTTCTGTTATGGCTGTTGAACGGTTTCGCTAGAGAGAGAATTTGGGTGCAGGCATGTGTTTTTTTAATGCCGAGAACATTGTCTGACATGCAGCTCTGGCACTGAAGTTGCATAGTTGTTCTTTTGTGCAATGAAATAAGCCTGTAAGGCAACCCATGTTAAAAAAAACTAGAAGTTGACAAAATGTTCTTTGTAGCAAAAGTTAAACTTAGGATGGAATTTATTCAAAAATATTTGGTAAATGATAAATATTTGTTGACAGGCTTTTTATTGTCTAGGTGAATGTCTAATTAAGTGAAATAAAAAATAGTTCAAATGACATTGTATACATCACTTAAAATGTGTCTATGGGCTTGTTTACAATTGTGATGTGCATTTGACCACATTTTCCTGTCCAAATATTATGTGTTGTTATTCAAATAGTATTCAGAATACATGTTTTTAAAAATTACCGATACCAAATGAGCGCTACTACATTACGCGCTCAAGGACAGGGTGTTGTTCTCATGCATCGGCTCAATGATAGTTTGTATGACAAAAAAGCAACTGCCTGTATGGACAAAGTCATGTAGTTGAAACGGAAAACTACAGAACTAGAAAACAATATTAATCTACACACAACATTGAGATTATTGGATGGAGGAGTCTAGAGAAGCTTGTTAGCTAAACTAGCCAGCTATATGATATTTGCCTGACTCTCCGTTTTCTGCATTCTCAAACGCATTACGATTCCACAGCTGAACTTTACCTAGCAATTTGTTGGCGATTTTTTTTTTTTTTGAGGTACCATTAATTCAGGAAATATATTCCATCTTCCCTTGAATTTGTTGAATTTCATCCACTTGCCAACAGTAGGCTAAGAAGTACATATTGCGTCATTTGGACTGACTGGGCCCGACCACACTACAGCCACCTTGATTGAGGTGGCTGTAGTGTGAAGGAGCGCATGTTATAAAAACGACTTGAAACGTTACATGTCATGGTATTTCGTCATATGTATTAATTTTAGATTAGAATTTTTAAGTATTCAGAAAAATTTGATTGAAGTTTATTTATTTCAACAACAAAAAATTCATAGGCCAATATGTAAAAAATGGTGGTTATAGATTACACACACAAGTATTCGAATACTAAATATATTTCTGGTATTCTAATATTTGACAATCAGTGTCCATCCCTAATTTACAATACAATACGTTTTACCTCAATGACTCAATCAAACAACATTATTTGTAGGTACAGTGGGGCAAAAAAGTATTTAGTCAGCCACCAATTGTGCAAGTTCTCCCACTTAAAAATATTGAGAAATGTCTGTCATTTTCATCATACTTACACTTCAACTATGAGAGACAAAATGAGAAAAAAAATCCAGAGAATCACATTGTAGGATTTTTAACGAGTATATTGGTAAATTCCTCCGTAAAATAAGTATTTCGTCAACTACAAACAAGCAAGATTTCTGGCTCTCACAGACCTGTAACTTCTTCTTTAAGAGGCTCCTCTGTCCTCCACTCGTTACCTGTATTAATGGCACCTGTTTGAACTCGTTATCAGTATAAAAGACACCTGTCCACAACCTCAAAGAGTCACACTCCCAACTCCATTACGGCCAAGACCAAAGAGCTATCAAAGGACACCAGAAACAAAACTGTAGACCTGCACCAGGCTGGGAAGACTGAATCTGCAATAGGTAAGCAGCTTGGTGTGAAGAAATCAACTGTGGGAGCTATTATAAGAAAATGGAAGACATACAAGACCACTGATAGTCTCCCTCGATCCGGGGCTCCACGCAAGATCTCACCACGTGGGGTCAAAATGATCACAAGAACGGTGAGCAAAAATCCCAGAACCACACGGGGGGACCTAGTGAATGACCTGCAGAGAGCTGGGACCAAAGAAACAAAGGCTACCATAAGTAACACTACGCCGCCAGGGACTCAAATCCTGCAGTGCCAGACGTGTCCCCCTGCTTAAGACAGTACATGTCCAGGCCTGTCTGAGGTTTGCTAGAGAGCATTTGGATGATCCAGAAGAGGATTGGGAGAATGTCATACGGTCATATGAAACCAAAATAGGACTTTTTGGTAAAAACTCAACTCGTCGTGTTTGGAGGAGAAAGAATGCTGAGTTGCATCCAAAGAACACCATACCTACTGTGAAGCATGGGGGTGGATACATCATGCTTTGGGGCTGTTTTTCTGCAAAGGGACCAGGACGACTGATCCGTGTAAAGGAAAGAATGAATGGGGCCATATATCGTGACATTTTGAGTGAAAACCTCCTTCCAGCAGCAAGGGCATTGAAGATGAAACATGGCTGGGTCTTTCAGCATGACAATGATCCCAAACACACCGCCCGGGCAACGACGGAGTGGCTTCGTAAGAAGCATTTCAAGGTCCTGGAGTGGCCTAGCCAGTCACCAGATCTTAACCCCATAAAAAATCTTTGGAGGGAGTTGAAAGTCCGTGTTGCCCAGCAACAGCCCCAAAACATCACTGCTCTAGAGGAGATCTCCATGGAGGAATGGGCCAAAATACCAGCAACAGTGTGTGAAAACCTTGTGAAGACTTACAGAAAACGTTTGAACTCTGTCATTGCCAACAAAGTGTATGTAACAAAGTATTGAGATTAACTTTTGTTATTGACCAAATACTTATTTTCCACCATAATTTCCCAATAAATTCATAAAGAAATCCTACAATGTGATTTTTGGGATTTTTCCTTTAATTTTGTCTCTTATAATTGAAGTGTGCCCATGATGAAAATTACAGGCCTCTCTCATCTTTTTTAGTGGGAGAACTTGCACAATTGGTGGCTGACTAAATACTTTTTTGCCCCACTGTATAACCTTGCAGATATCGATAGTTCGAGACGCCACCTTCCAAAGTGGTGTGTGCCACATTTTTGATCGAGCCCCCATGTGTTTGAACAATTCTACAAATGTGTTGGAACTGAGTCAAGTTTCTATGCAGTATGCACGCATATCGCAACATTTTTTCTCACTTGATGCCCACAATCCTGCTTGGTAAATATCAAACATGCCAGTGTAAATTGAATTGCCAAGGCAAATTATTATGCATAAATAATTATTTTAATGTGAATAGGCCCTATGAAACTCATGGTACCAACAAGGAATCTTCTGGCCTGTCTTGCCACAATCAATGCTAACTCTACGTGCATGATTCAACTATCAGAAACATTCTGCACATATTTGGCCTATATTGGAGGTCAAGAAGAAGACTGATACCAGACATTTTTATTTATGTCGATATTATTCATACATAGATGGATACAACGGATTGCTTTGTTAAAAAATTTCCTCACCACCCTTTACCCAATAGAATTTAGAATTAATAGGATCACAAAGCTACTTTCATTGGCATTAGGTCATATTTTACACGCACATGCATACATTATTAAGCTATGAATGAACACATTAAGCCTTTATGGCTTCACAAAGACCATAAAGCTCACTTAACTAATACTTTATTGCCACAAAATAATGCTTTAAGCATCTCCAAGCAACAGTATGGAAAATAAAATAAGGATTACAAACATACTTTAGTCAATAAATGAATTAACAAACAATGAATATATCCCTCTTGGTTTATGAATATATACCTTGATCAGGGAGGTGATAGTCACTCAGACAGCTCTCCAGAGATCCTCTGTGGAAATAGGAGAATATATGAGAAGGGCAATCATCTGTGTAGCACACCACCAATCAGGCCTTGATGGTAGAGCCAATAGCCAGAAGCCAGTACTCAGTAAAAGGCAAATGACAGCTCGATTGGAGTATTCCAAAAGATTCCTAATGAACTCTCGGACCATGTGAAAAAATATAATTTTGTCTTATCAAACCATGATTAAAATCTTTGACCTAAATCCCCAATGTCATATCTGGAATACACCAGGCACAACTCATGAACTGGCCAACATAATTCTTAGTGTGAAGCATGGTGGTGGCAGCAGCATAATGCTGTTGGGATGTTTTTCAGTGGCAAGGACTTGTTGACTAATCAGGATTTAGGGAAAGTTGAACTGAGTAAGATCTGAGTAAAAAGTTAAGTAAAAAGGAACGTTTTGAGTGAGGAACAGAAGCGTTCAGTTTGCAGTGGTCTCTTAATTTTAACCCTTCTGTTCTGTTCCTGTTTTTTTTTGGCTTTTTCTTGGTTATTATGGGTTAGTGTTAGTTGATTGATGTGGACAGAAATAATGTAACCATTTTAGAATAAGGCTCTAACATAACAAAATATGGAAAAAGGGGGTCTGAATATTTACCAAATGCATTCTAGTGACAAAATGGATGTGTTTCGTTTAAAATATCACTTTAGGAGAGGCACTTTTCTTCGTGAGCGATGTGCATTCTTTAGTGGAGTGGTTGGGAAAGGTATGTAGCAATGTCATCAAGGAACGAGTAAATAGTATGCAGTATAGTATAGTATGTCTGTTAAAACTTCATCTGATTGGCTAAATACTCAATACTTTCCATGGCTCATTTGTTGTTTGTCTCTATCCTTGTTTGCAAATCTCTGATTACACATCTGCAAGTGTTTTATTCACAGTTGTGTGTTAAATCACAGCCTAAAATCTGATTGTGCAAAAATGACATGTGCAGTTATGTAATGCCATAATATATATAATATATACGATTTTTAGAGCAATAATAGCCATGCCTTCTGGTTACTGTTGACACTATTATTTTATGATGCCTTTAAAACAAAAATCTCTAGATAGCCACATTTGCCAGGGGATGGTATTGGCATACTTGTCTGAATCATATCCATCCATCCTTCCTTGTTGCAATAACAAATTATTCATTTCATTTAAATGTTCTCAAAATACACACATCACCATCTGAACTTCAAACATGTGAATCATTGCAGCAAACCAGCTAAACAATCAAACATCTTGTCCATTACAGTACAAAATATCTGAACAAAAATGTTGTCACTGTAGCTAAAAGGTGATTTACCAATATATTTGGTCAACGACTGACATTTTCTTAGCCCACTACCACCTTCACAAACTCTGCCAAGCAATGCTATCACAGCTTTGAGTGTTCAGGGGAAAGACTTGCTGTGTGGTGATCATGTTTTGTAATTCAACAAAGCTACAGGTTTTAATCCAAGTGAGCTAATAACATCTACTTTATGAGACTGTTTTAGGGGTGTTAGTTTTCCTTTCCTTTCTACCCTCAATGACATCTTCCCAACAACGAAAAGCCAAGTGAGTCATACTCATACTCTGTACAAGTACCTTGCCATTTTTACCCACTTATATCCTTGACTTTTTTCAAATAAGTCTATTTAACACATTATTGTTAAAATATATTTTTCTCAAATTGACAGTGTTATATCCAGTTGTAAGAGTTTCTTGAAATTCTTCCAAGGACTTTACAAATCCTCTTACAGGTAAAAATCTCTTACAAATCAATGCAGCAACAATACAAATGTCAAAGAAATGCTGTTGTATTATTAAAAATGAAAATGAGTATATTCTAATGACTGAACAGATTTGTAAACATAACCAAATATACTCATTCCTCAACATAACCAAATTATAATTTTCCCAATGGAATATATGAAATGTATATAAGGCTATTAGAATGTTATTGTTTAAATTAATGCTTATTGGCAGAAAGTGGAGACAATTGAGTCCTGGCCTTTCTAGTGTTGAATGCATATCAAACACCTCCCTTTCCCCAGGATGTTGGAAGCCAGAGAAGGGGAAAATAGAAGACTGGATTAGATGGACATTATGGGGAGTGGCTATCAGAGAGAAGGCTGTTATTAGATCGGAGGGGGGCAGCTCATTTGAGATTTAAGTGCCTGTCTGTCTTTCTGTGTGTGTGTGTGTTATTGCACACTGGTGTGTGTGTCTTTCAGTCTGTCTGTTACAGCCGGTCTCTTCAGTGGAAGCGGCTGTATGGAAACAACAGATCAAAGCGTGTTCAGGACATGTCATAATATATCATTTACACTTCTATTAGATCCGGCATAGCCAAGGACACCCAACCCCTGCATTCATTAATGCATCCGTTCATTAAAGACCAAATGTTGATCGTCATGGATATTGTCATACTTTGAAGCACTATCACCCCCCCAACTTCACCAATTTATTCAATTTGAACTTCAGACATCGTTTAGTGCAAATGTCTTTTCAAATGACAGGGCTGTGTGAGTGTGTGCTTTAATCCATTAGGAGATCAATCGAGGTTCCATTATTTATTGTAAACCTTGTATTCTCCCCGGATGGATCCTACCCACCCCGATTGCTATCAATTTGGGTCGAGGACTCGGATAGAAGTCTTAAAAACAGCAATGAATACAGTGTGCAGAGTAGCTCTACTACCTGTGCATCTTCAATAGCTATGAGCAGGGCTGGTCTTCAGGCCTTGGCAAACATAGTAACATCAGAGAGCATATGTGTTATACCATTACAATTGCCATGAGATGTATACACAATATGTATAATGTGATCAGCTTGTCCAGTGTACACTAGCTTGGAGGATTGAGCTTGGCTGGCAGTGTTACTTCAGAAGTCCCATGATGTCAGTCTACATGATATTCCTCATAAAGGGCCAGCATGGCAGCAGGGGCTCAGCCAGAACAGAGGGACAGAGTAAAGCTGATAGCTCTTTTTTATCTAAATCTGTACTACTAACATTGAAGGCTATTTAGCCTGATTCCTTCTAGTGCCTCGGAAACCTAGTTTTGTTGCTTTACCGCCTGCATGAACAGAGAAGTGAATTAACTTCAACTATGCTTTAAAGCTTGTAGATGTGTAGGTATGAGTTTAACACAGGGGGGCTACTAGTGTACTGTATTTGTCTTTCTTTATAACCAACATTAGTGGTGAAAGCATTGTAAGCTGCTTGATATGGGATTTGGAGTTCCTTCGAGTTCTTTGCTAGGTAGTCTGGTCGCACACTGAAACCTTGGATAATAGACCTGTAATGATATGGTACTATAGGCCTACTCAGTGTCTTGATTTGACCACCGGTAATTATACATTTGGCCTTCACCGTGGGTTTTGTCAGGTGTGAACCTCTGTAGGAACATTCAGCAAAGTTCTGTGTTAGTTTTGATAATATATATATATATATATATATATATATATATATATATATATATATATATATATATTTTACT
>JACXGJ010014881.1:0-14224 GCA_016801105.1 Esox niger
CACCCCTTTTAAATTCTTCATATATTGATGGTTAGAGCCTCAGAGTTGGTTAGAGCCTCACAATAATTTAAATTATTAATGTATTATAAAATCCATGTATTTCTTGTATTTCTTTTGGTATAGGTGTCTACGGACAGACCTGGATTTGACGTCATATTTGACGCTTTTATGTCAATTTCCTTACGGAGTGTCAGTGAAAAGTAATCTTTAGCAAAACATATTCTATGGATTTAGGTCTGGAGTGTCTGGGCCACTCAGGGACATTTGCTTTTCTTAGTCACTCCACTGTAACATTGGTTGTTTGCTTTGGGTCATTTTAAGGTAAAAGGCAAACCTCTGTCCTAATTTCAGATTTCTTGAAGAGAGCAGTAGATCTTAAGTAGGCAAGTTTGGGAACTAATACTGATGTACTACTAATAATTGTCTCTGCTTCCATTACTGTCCTCAGCCTCACATCATTGTCTATGAAAAGGATTTGTGACCTAGCGCTAAACCTGAGTGCTATATTTAATATCATGTTTATCTGGTTCCACCTTTAATGTGCAAAGTATGTAAAATGTATAGTAAATAAAACTACAATTTAAATGCAAAAATACGAAAGGCACTAACACGTCAACATGTGAACAGTTTCAAGAGGGTGTAGAGTGTAGACATTCTGTAGGTACTGAAAATGATATAGGAGAAGACTTGCAACCAACTTGTGTTCTATGCTCTACAAATCAATCGTTAAATAGGGTGTTTCTGCTTCACATAGTTGGCTGTGTAAAAGAAAGAAAGGCTATTTTTGTCCATTAAGACTTCCCTACTTTGTTATAAGTTGGTGAGTGGAAGTTTCTTGTTCTTGTTTCTTGTTTTCTAAGTAGTCTAATAATAACGTTATGCAAAAGCAGCTTCCTCTCTCTCTCTTCCCCTGATACCACACCTGTGGCACTGAAAAACGGTCAAACAACCGTCCCCCAGTTCCTTGAAAGAAGTGATCATTCACACATGCCTCTATGTACACAAATGTGCTTTCTCACTCTCACACACATGCGTCTGAACACACACAAACATCTGTGCTAACTCATATTTGCCTGTTCTGGCTCAATGCTTTCATAAACATCTATTTGCATTTGGTGCGACAACATAGGGTTTCATGCTAGCTTCTCCTGGAAGCATTTTAACAATTCTTGAATGCCACTAGTCCGTCATTCTCAGTAAGAAACTCCAGCTTAGCAAAATCGTGGTACACATTTTGTTGCTTCGAAAACATAATTGATGTAAAACCTACAGGATTGTAATTTTTTATAAATAAATTGCTGAAAAGACAACATAGAAATATTTATCACAATATGAAGATGTATTACAAGAGACTCAATTCTATTTGGGCTTTTTCTATTGGCAAGTGAAAAAACAATTCCCTTTTTACAAACTGCCTGTCCCTTTTTGATTCTCTGGACAACCACGCCTGAATTGTTTTAGGTATATATTATGTTTTATTCCATATCTGAGATTGTAAAACTTTGCATTCTTAGAAATTAGTCAGAGATTAAAATGCTTATGAAGTTATTATAAAGTATGTTCTATAAAAATACCCTAAATCTCAAAATGCCTAAAGGCTGTGAACACACATATATTATGATATTTCAATATGGCACGCTGTTTGTTTACTGCACAAATTCTCACACTATCTAAACCTATTGTAATGGTCCCTTCAGCTTTTACTAATCTTCTTTGAAAATACAGTTTTCTTAAGTGCTCATAAGTTTGCATACGCAGGCAGAAATCTGTGAAATTTTGGCATTGATTTTGAAAAAATAACTAACTGATCATGCAAAAAAAAATGTTTAGATGAGAATAGTGATCATGTGAAGCCATTTTTTTTACATAGTTGTTTGGCTCCTTTTTAAATCACAATGATAACAGAAATTGCCCAAATGGCTCTGATCAATGGTTTACATACCCTTTAATGTTTGGCCTCGTTACAGACAGACAATGTGACACACGCAAGATAAAAATTGCAGTTAAAAGTGAATTTCCCACACTTGTGGCTTTTAAAATTGCAGTTAGTGTCTGTGTATAAAAAGTAAACTAGCATGTTAGCGCTCACAGGGATGCACTGAGCAGGCTAGATACTAAGCCAAGGGGGGCAGAAGGGAACTGCCAAAGACCTGCGTAACAAGGTAATGGAACTTTTTAAAGATGGAAAAGGATATATAAAGAAATCCAACGCCTTGCAAATGCCAGACAGTACTGTTCAATAACTTATTAAGAAGTGGAAAATTCGAGAATCTCTTGATACCTAGGCAAGTTCAGGAAGAACAACAACATTTCAGCCAAAACTGCCAGAAGAATTGTTCAGGGTAAAAAGAAAAACTCACAAGTAACCTGAGGAGAAATACAGGCTGCTCTGGAAAAAGACGGTGTGGTTGTTTTAAGGAGCACAAAACAACAATACTTGAACCAAATTTAACTGCATGGCCAAGTTGCCAGAAACTTTACTGTGCCAATGCCCCCAAAAAGCCTGGTTAAAATATGCTCAACAACACCTTGATACGCCTCACAGCTTCTGGCATTGTAATTTGGAGTGACGAGACCAAAATAGAGCTTTATGGTCACAACCATTAGCGCTATATTTGGAGAGGTATCAACAAGGCCTAAAGTGAACAGAATACCATCCCAACTGTGAAGCAGTTGGCTCAATGATGGTGGTGGCTCACTGATGTTTTGAAGGGGTGTGAGTTCTAAAGGCACGAGGAATCTTGTGAAAATTGATGGCACTATAAATGCAGCATATTATAAATACTGGCAGACAATTTGCATGCTTCTTCACGAAAGCTGCACATGGGACACTCTTGGATGTTCCAGCAACACAATGACCCTAAGCACAAGGTCAAGTTGATTATAAAGTGGTTTTAACAGAAAAGATTAAAGGTTCTGGAGTGGCCATCACAGACTCCTGACCCTTAAATGGTCGAGCCACGCTGGGGAGATGTCAAATATGCAGTTCATACAAGACGACCAAAGACTGCATGACCTGGAGGCCTTTTGCGAAGACAAATGGGCAGCTATACCACCTGCAGGAATTTGGGGCCTCAAAGACAACTATTACAAAATACTACACTGTCATTGATTGTTAAGGGGGCAATACACAGTATTAAGGACAAAGTGTATGTAGACTTTCGAACATGGGTCAGTTCTTTCTAGCCTGTTAGGTTTTATAAATAAACATAATGAACAATGAAAGAAATGCCTTTTGCCTCATCACTCGTGTTTTCTCTTTACAAATGTTACATTTATTACCTATTCTCTAAAGGTATGCCAACTTTTGAGAACGAGTCTATCTTAAGAGCAGCTTTTGCAGAACAGTTCAATACTACCATCTAGTGGCAATCTGTGATGACAGACCAAAAGGGAAAGTCTCTACTATAACACAAGACTAGCAGTCTTTCATCCCTGCCACATGCACATGGGGGACAAATATAAAAACAAACATCAAGGCTTCAATGAGCTTCTGTGTCTGAAACTCTACTGCAGGGATGGAACACCATTTTTCCTAAATATTTTTCCTCATTTGGAGGAATATGTTGGTCTAATATGTTGGTCCAAAATCTTGAATAGGTGTTCAACTGGGATGAGATCTGGTGGTGGTAAAAGCCATAGCATTTCATTCACATTATTTTCATAATCACCAAACCACTCAGTGACGGTCATGTCCTGGGGATGAGGGCATTCTCATCCTGGAAGAGATCACTATAGTTAAGTGTGTGTGCATGTGCGCGTGCACACATTTTCCTTGGTATCACTAGTCCCACAAAGTTAATTCACTGTATTTCATTCACTGTATAATAGTTCAAATATGGTAATTTAATCCTGTTTAAGCAAAAAGCTGAGTAAAAAGTTAGTATTTTGCTTGAGATAGCCATGTATATGAGACTCTTCTTAATACTAACAGTCCCATCTGAACGGGACCATTAGCATTATCTGTTGTGGTTTGTCCTGGCCTGCCCTCTTCTGGTTTTCTGTTGTAGTTCATGTCCTTATTTGGTGTTTTCTGTTCTGTTTGTTGTTTAAGTTTATTCCTGCTCCCCCGTTTTGTGTAAGCCAATCAGTATGTGTATAATTTAGTCCTTTTCTCCCAGTCCTTGCTAGTCATTGTTTGACACCTGTTTGTGGGAATGCTGGTTCACTACCTTTGAATCAAACATACCAGTTTTTTTCTGGTTTGCCTGTGCCTACTTAGACCAGTGTCCTTAAAATGAGACAATGATTCAACTTTGTGTGTTTGTTTTTAGAAATGTGTGGTTGTACTTTGGGATCTGTGGTTGCAAGTAAGATTTACAAATGTGTTACATTTGAATGAATTGAGTATGATTCGCAAGCATATTTTAATTGCATAATTATTGTAAGTGCATTTACAACCATCACTATTTTGCTGTGAAACAACAATATATATTTTTGTTCATGGTCTGAGCTCTGGCACTGCTGTAATGTGAAATAGGTTCCAAAAACGTGTAAACTGAATTTCGCAAGAAAATAAATGATTGCTCTTTCATAGTTTGTCAAGCAATTGTATTTCTTTGTATTTTGACGGTTTTCCAGCTCCTGGTTCTGCAACTCAGTGTTTGATTTTGTTGTGTGTGTTTTTTGTGTAGTGTTGTGGGTTCCCATGTAGCTTAATTGCATGAGGTTGCAGGTTCAAATCAAATGGGGGACCAGCATGGAAATGTGTTACTTTACTTTACTTAATGTACTACTTTAGATTGCTCTGGATTATGGTGTCTGATAATAGACTGGAAGTCTTGTGCTTGTTTTTTATCCACAGCTGGATGTCTAAATGCATGGAGTAGAACAAAATGATATATTCAAGAATGCTGCATAATGAATTGATTAGATTATTTTCATTATAGCTAGTGCCCCCCTTTCATTGTCCACCCCCTATTATCGTCTGTTTTTATTGGTTGGAGAACAATATCCTCTCAATTTCAAAATGTCAATGCACTGGAACAAAACAGTATGTTTTGCTGTTAAATACACCCTTTTATCTACCCCACCTCCATGTATTAAAGAGATGTATGGAGGTCAAATATGTCTTTGTGATTTTAAAAAGGATGTATGGAAAATTTGCAAATCGTGAAATTCGACTTGCGTGACACACCAGTTATCATGTCAAATTAAAGTGATCAGTCTTTATTATTCAATTACTAGAAAGCAAGAAAGGTAGCTACAACCTACTAGGAGACACTTAAGACTATGATCTGTCATTATAAGATGAATTAAAAGGAAATATAATGTATTTAAATAATAAGGTGGCCGATACTAGGGTGTTGTATTTTTTAGCTACTTTGTTAATCAACTAGCTGACATTTCTGAAATGCAAATTAATGACAGGCTAGCTAACATTTCTATTTCTCTATTAATCACTAAACATTGAGGAATTTATTGAGGAATTTATAAATGATTACTCCGTACAGGAAGATATATTAAAATGTACGGAGTATGCGGTTAATCTCACTGGCTAATATCTCTTGTAAAAACAGGGCTGAAGCTCAGAGGCAGTGGAATTATGATCAAGCATTTCACAATCACACACACACAGAGACCAAGAGTGTGACAAAGCTCTTACAAGTTCCTATCTTTAATTGGGTTAGTCAATGACTTCTAAAGACAGCAGGTCTTCAATCAAAATAAACTGTTATTACGGAACCCTCCATGCCATTTCACAATGTTTTTATTCATGATTTTTATGAAGAGGATACACATTTTACGTAATTGTACAATGATTGGTTTACCGTGATATCACCTTCCGATGCTCTCCTTTTGTGTGTGAAGGATGTACATATAAAACAAAATTATTCGACTATAGTTTTATCCTTAACACATGACCCCAGACATTACCGCCCCTCCCATCGTCATAGTATTTGTAGGCCCTGCCCATTTCTTCAGAAGGCTATTGAAAGTTTTCTGTTTTACTGCGGTTCATAGGCAAACACCAAGGTGGAGGCGGGTAGTTGGACATCATCCGTGTCAGGTCCTGGTCCAGATTGCAGATCCGCTGTCAGCTGCTGCTCCCGAAACCCTTGGCTCACCTCCAGCACTCTGCCCCTTTTCTCAACAATACATAACACTTCCTCCCTTCTTGCTTTGCAGTCACCGCAGCGTGTAACATAAACTATCTATTTAAAACCCGCAACAGAAACATTTTTGCACAAAAAAACCACATGTAACATGGTCAGTTAATTATTTGTGATGCTCTGTGATTTCTATCCGGATAACCTTTCAGTACTGAACCACAGTCAGTAGGACTCCGGGAAACCTGAGGTTCCTCAGTCACTGCAAGTCCCATGACCTCATCATCACCAAAGTCGTCTGGTGTTATGAGGGGGCACATGTCCGTGTCCTGTGGTGTGATTAGTCACTCTGAAGTGACGTTGTGAGCAGTAGCATTACATTATAGGTCTACATGTCTGAACCCTATCAAGTCAGGCCCTGCTTGCACAGTGGAAGCCAGAGGTCCTTGACAGAGTCTCTACTGGCTGCCATTTCAGATGTTTAACTCGCTAGCCAGCAAGTGTTGTCACACGTTAAACGTCCTCGGCTGCGTTGTTTTCGTTTTCAAGAACACTGTTTGTTCTTCACATGTTTGCGGGTGTCTGGTTTTAACAAGTCCAAACGTGATCTAAGGGTTCTGCCCATTAATAGCATGGCTGGTGACTGTCCAGTTGGAGCATGAGCTGCGTTTCCATAAGCGAATAGGAAACTTGCTACTTTGGGTTGCAGCAACATACCCATCAGAGGAGAGGTGCTGGATGCCATTCTTCCTGAGAAAACTCTGGAATACCTGATCAGTAAATTGACTGCCATTATCACTTACTAGTTGGTGAGGCAGACCAGTGTGCGAGACCAGTGTGCGCAGGATGTCTACCGTTTCAGCTGATGAAGCCTCTTTGAATGTGCGTCAACTACGATTAGGGACATCCTGTACATGAAAGGACCCGCGTAGTCTATGTGAATGCGTTGCCAGGGGGAAGTAAGCCACTCCCATGTGTGGAAGGATGCTGTCTGGGGTTGACACTTTATCTGTAGACATCCACTGCAGATCTTAGCCAGATTTCTATTTGCATGTTCATCCTGGGCCAGCAGATGTAGCTCCTAGCAAGACTTTTCATCACAACGATACCCAGGCATCTTTCATGCAGTTAATCGAAAATTCTTGCACACAGTTTGGGTGGCACAATGACACGTGTGCCCGACATGGCGCAGCCTTGGCATACTGACAGCTGATCTCATCCTGTGAAGTACACTGACAACTAGGGGTCACTCTGATGTGGCCATCTATTTGTTGTCAACTCATAGACTTTTGTTATTGTAGGATCTCTCCTGGTACCCAATTGTATTTGAGCATTTGACACTGTCCGGGTTCCAGTTGAGACAAGTGGAACACGCCCGCCGGATCCATTGAGTCCTCAGAAGGTTCTGCCTCATGTGGAAGACGGGAGAGTCCATCCGCATTTCCCTGCTGCTTAGGCCCTTTAAACTCAATGCTGTATGTGTGGGCACTGAGAAACAGAGCCCACCATTATAAGCATGCAGCTACCATGACTGGAACACACATTTGTGAACAAAAAATGTATACAGGGGGTTGGTGATCAGTAATCAATTGAAAGTGCTTTCCAAATAGATACTGGTTAAACATCTTGAACATATTTTTGCTCTCCGGGGTACAGAGATCTTAATGCGAAAGCAAGAGGCTGCTCGGATCCATCTGGCATTTCGTGGGACAGTACGGCACTGATGCCATACAGGGAAGCGTCGCAGAGGGAGGCTCTCGTTAAGTGTGTCAACATGTGATTAACAGTTTAGCAGTCTTGAATCCTCTTCTACAGTCCTTTGACCACTCCCATTTGACACCCAATTGCAGTAACCGGTTCAACAGGTGAAACACTTTGGAATGGTTTGGTAGAAACTTGTGGTAATAGTTAATATGGCCCAGCTGGCTCACATCTTCTGGCTTCGGTGCCTTCAAAACCACGTTGACTCTGTCCAGGGATTTGTGTAGGCCACATCTATCTATAACGTGACCATAGTATTCAATAGAGTCCTCGAAAAACTCCCATTTGTTTCTGTTGGCGCTCAGTCCTAATTCCTCAAATCTTGACATAACTGCCAGTTTGTTTGCCAGATGAGCCTCATCATCCGGCTCAGTGAAAATAATATTATCCAGGTAATATTGTGTGTCTGGTAACCCCTGGAGAACTTGGTCCATGGCACATTGTCATTTTGCTGGGGCTCTGGATATGCCAAAATATCTTTATCTGTTATACTGGTAAAGGCCTTTTGAGGTCTTTTGTTGTGAGATATTTTTGTGATAACTCCTTGAATTCCTGTAGATATACCTGAGCAAGGTCTATCTTTGAAAATTGGTCTCCACATACCAGAGAAGCAAATATATCTTTGAAACTTGTCTGCATGTAGTACAGGATATGTTGTGAACCTGATTTGCCCACAGATGCATAAGGGACCAGTCATCTTGACGACAGGCACAATCAGTGTTGCCCAGTCGCACCAATCAACTTTGGACAGGATACGTTGATCTTCCAAATTTTGCAATTCTTTGTTCAGCTTGGTGTGGATGGCGTAAAGCACTGGACGAGCTTTGCGGAACTTGGGCTTTGTAGTGTCCTTAAGTACAGTCTGTGCTTTTATGTGTGTAAGGATGCCTATTGCATCTTGGAAAACCTGTGCAGACTGTCAGTATCTGTGATAGTTATTCCTCTGTAGGTTTTTCTTAGAGGTGATGTGCATTGTCTTTATTGACTGCCAGTTTAGCTGGACACTCAGCCATTCACATCCAAATAATGGTACACCTACCTTTTTCAGCACATACAGATCCAAGGCCCGTGTTTAAGTCCCATATTTCGCATTTACTTTTAGTTTACCCAAAGATTTTCTCACCTTTGTATTTTTTCAACATCATTGAGGTAGGTGTCAGTTTGGCATTTGAGAACTCCATATAGTCATGTGGGAAATCACATTGAGGGCAGATCCTGTATCTAACTCCATCTTAAATGTCACTCCCTCTAGCCCAGGTGTCATCCAAATGAGTATAAAGTCGGCCTCTTTAAAAGAAGGAAGTTGAAGACTTTTCATCTGACTCACTGGAGTCTGTTTCTCTGTCCTGATGTACATTCCTATCTCTCTTTTCTGTTTTTGTTGAGTATGATTTATTATCACGCTGCTTGTAGTTGCACATTTTCTGTATGTGTCCTCTTTTGTTACATTGTCTACAGTCTTTATCTTTGAACCAACATTCAGCAGGATCATGTGACTTTTTCCCACAATGAAAACATGACATTACATTGTCACTGTATTTTGTGTGAAATGTATTCACTACATATTCTCCTGCATTTCTCCGTTGCACTTCCGCTGCATCTTCTGCAACTGTTTCCATTGATACGACAATGTCCCAGGCGAGCTCCCGTGTCAAATCTTTCTTTGTAAACAATCGTTTTGATGTTTTCTCGCTGCGCAGTCCACAGACGAGTACATCTGATAACACCGCACCAAATTCACAATGTTCAGCTAATCTCCGAAACCAGGCCAAGAACCCTGCTAAACCGTAAACGTTTGGCAATAACTAGCGGCTTCGGATTCAAGTTGTTTCTTTGCACCTCCAACATCTCTGTGAAGGTATTGTCGGACGGTGTAACTGGTGCATTCAGGCTCCGTATTAAGTTGTAGGTTTTCTGCCAATCAGAAACAGAAACACTGCCGCTTTCCTGTCTGCATCAACTTTGTTGGTGACCCAACATTGTTCAAGTCTCTCAACATAAGTAGACCAATCCTCTATAGTGCTGTCAAAACTGTCCCTTTTCCTATGCATCCAAACATTGGTACATTTATTTGGTGTCAGTCTTCTATTCAGTTTAATCTGTTCTTACACACATTCTCCTTCCATGGGTGCTGCAGCCCGGTAGCCGTATCATATGCGGAGTTCCCAAAGGATCAGTTCTCGGACCACTTCTGTTCAATTTCTATATGCTACCGCTGAGCCAAGGTCTATAGAATAACAACATTAACTACCATAGCTATGCAGATGAGAGTCAAATACATATGGCTCTAAAACAGAATAACAACAGCTCAATAGAGTCCCTGTGTCACTGTATAGAGCACAAAAATACCTCGATGAACCAATTGTCTAAAACAGAAATTTGAGATAAAACAGAGATTGTGTTTGGCAACAAATATAAGACAACTATTATTAGAAAAGAGCTGAATTCTCAGGCCCTAAAAAACAGGGATCAAGTGCATAATCTCGGTTTACTGATTCCGACATACTGTTCTACAGTCATATCAAAGCGGTCACCAAAACAGCATTCTATCATCTTAAAAATATAGCCTGAATCAGGGGCTTGGTGTCTCAAAAAAAACAAGAGAAGCACATCCATGCTTTTATGTCAAATTAACTTGGCCTCATAACTAGATCCCCCAGCTGTAAAACAGCTGCAGCTCACTCCGAATGCTGCTGCTAGAATGTTACTAGGACCAAGAGAACAGAGCACATCAATCTGGTTCTAAAATCTTTGCACTGGCTTCCAGTCAGTTACAGAATAAATTATAAAGTGGTGCTTTTAGTCTATAAATCACTGAATAGTTTTGGCCCCGAAGCCTTAACAGCCCTTATAGCTTCCACATGGAATCTATTACAGAATCTACCATTTATGTTTTCTTTTTCTAATTTTATTATGATGTTTTATTGTTGTGTATTGTTTTTATTCAAGTATTTGTTTCTATTCTACTGTGTTTTTATATTTCTCATTTTGTTTATAAAGCATGTTGAATTGCTTCTATGTATGATTTGTGCTATTTGAAATAACTTGCTTTCTGGTGAGGGACATGAGGGCAAAGGGCAGAGGTCAGCTTGCTGACTGGTAGGAACAGCTCCCTCATGTGGTATTTAAAAAATCTGGACCAACCCTGCCTGTTTGTGTATTAAGACCAGAACAGGGAGGGAGGGAAAGAGTTTTACATCGTAACTTATTGTGGCCTTGTTCATTTTCTAGTGCCATGGTTAGGGATGGGGTTGATTCATGCAATAAAAGTATCCATTTAGCCAAAGTTTGAAGACCCCTGTTAAGCTGCTCCTTGGGTTCGGTTTTGGCTCATCTCATTAAAAATCACGAAATGGTGAAACTCACATTTTCTGTGCTGTTATAGCGATACATGGAGACACACTTGACAAACACAAGATTGCTGGCTTCAAAGAAGGTGTTTTGCCTATAGGAGGTTTATACAGTGTGAATGCAACTTTCGGGATTTGTGTTAAACATGATCCTTTTGTAGGTTCACTTTGACAGTTGAGCCATGCTACTGATTGAAACTGTGATTCTTAAACTTAGCCATTGAACTTGCTTATTTCTCTAAAAGAGAATGGTACATGGCATTACATTGATTGATATGTAACTTGTTTTAGCAGTAAAATATTCTATTTTATATTATTTTGAAAACAGTTCATTAAATATGTCTGAACATAAGACTTTAGATCTTGGCAAGCACAGTCGTTTCTGTGCAGTGTACCTTCCATTCTGACCTACTACAACATTTACTAAGATTTTAGATCATATTTAGCAATGACGGTGTGATGAACATAGTTGGAAGTCCTAATAAAATTCTCAAAAGTATGTTAACTAATCTTCGGTTACTACAGAACTCAGACTCCCTGTCTGGCCAGTTCACCCGGGCTGAGGGCAACTCAGTTCTTAGAAAACAATAATCTGAGAGCAGAGAAAACTGATGTTCCTTAATGTGCTTGATAGAGAGTCATTGAAATTGTTGGGGCAGCTACACTGTAACCACACAGAAAAGTCAAGAACTTCTATATTTCCACACGCAAGTACCTCTGTCGCCCCCCTAGGTGTCACTGCCATGTTTCAACATTATAATATCTAACTACACTACCATAATATGTTACACACTGCTTATTCTCTTTCATATTGCTAAAAAGCACATATATTTTTCAATCAAAAGACGCATAATTCTCACCAGGTTTTATTATCTATTGTCATTCGAGCATTATTTCCTTTAACATTAAGGGCCAATGAGAAAGCGTTGGATTATTTATGTACGCTTGAATCATAATTTATAACAAGATCATCTCTACACCTAAGGACAAATTTACCAGGATGAAAGTAAGTACATTAATTAAATAATCCTTACAGATCGTTCCTGGGAATCATTACAGGTCCGTCATAGTCATGTGAGGTTTTTGTTTGGGTGTGTGTCATTGTGATAACTACGGGGGCACAGTGTTACATGCCATAACAAAAACTGTCATGATGAAATATGTCTGCTCTGATGAAATAATGCCAAAAGGGAACAAATTGTACATTCTGACAAAAGAATGTAAATTAAATTGTACACAGATGGTTTTCATGGTCAAAATGCCTGACATTTACGACAAAACTAGTTACACTGGACTGGTTAAGTCATATGCTCAGGGATAAAATATTATGTTCTGTTTTCACAGACATAGACTAAGCCTAGAATAGGACTAAAAAACTATTTGAATGGAGTTTACTATTGAATTCGATTTTTTTTGTACTCGGCTTAATCACTGTCTGCAAAAGCGAACCTTAATATTTAATTTAGTGAATATTGCGACTGACATTCATCACATGAAATGTATATGTCACGTATAACTATTTCTTTCGGGTTCCCCAGTTTTGGGTTTTCACTGTGACAGAACAAAGGAAATCACTGAAACTATTATCAAATCAAATATTTCCTATGCTTGTATATTCTTTTGGTAACCAGGAATCAACACTGTATGTTAAAGAGTTGTGTGTTTGTAAGGGAGGTTTTGCTGATAAATTGTATCCCTCCAATTTCCAATTTTTCAGATTTCTTTCGGCCTGCAATTGTAATACGATGTCCTTCTCTTAATTTAAGGACGCTGTTGTGAAGACTAAATGTAGACTATGTTCGTGTTATTTAGCAGAACCTTTTATTCACAGGTACTGTAGTTCTTTAATCGTAAGATTGCTAGGTGGGACAAGTAGCAGTAAGCAAACCTTACTCACATGAAGTAGCTATCAGCAGTCAGTGCTAGAATGAAGAAAAGAAAATAATCCAAACCACAAGAATAAGGTTTGAAAAGACAGTGATGGGAGTGGGTCTCTCTAGTTATTTTAGGTTATTAAAAATGTTGTGTTTCAAAGGATTTGGAAAATGTCAATTGTCTAGCTACATAGGAAAGTTTGTTCCACCGTTCGGGTGCCAGAACTGAGAGCACCCCTCACATCCCTCCCCCAGATAACAAAGAAGCCTTCTTTCATTCATTCTATGCTAGATTATTATTTTGATCGCCGGGGAGAAGTGGAGATCCACACCATGACGTCTGTTCTTAGACGGGATTTTAATAGCACATCATTTGACATTTCTCCAATAAAATGCAATAGATGAAGTTAGGCTTGTTGTGACAGGTTGTTCTAGTTTTCTCCAGCTCAGGGACCTGCATCGAGTGGTGAGGGCTGGGAGGTTTTTGTGCAGAGGAAAACTACTGTGCCAAATATAGCGGGTCACAATGATACAGCCCATGACAAAAACCCAGCTGCTTTCCTCTCCTGATCACTCAGGAAGCAGACAACAGAGGCAGAAAGACATATTTAGAAATATCCTTCCATGTCCAGACTTTATATTTACATTTGTTGTTAAAAATATGTTTTATTAAAATTAGTTAATAATTATTGCACTCAAAATTAGTCAACAATATTTTGGACTATTTCAGAACAATTAAAACATAAACTTTTAGCATCAGGACAGAAAGTGGTGATTTTTCATTGTTTGTAATCTGTGAATGAAGTGACCTAATACAGAAATATCCTTCCATGGTGTTTGAACATGGTTAACATGACATTGAAGGCTTCAGTGAGTTTTTGTAATGGTGTCTTTCAATGTGTACAACAATGGCCACAGTGATAAAGTCCCATGCAAAAACCTCTTCATAATAAGGAATCTCACTATACCATCTGCACACTGAACATTCAATGGATTTCACTGATAAAAGACAATTATGGTAGTGGGTTTCTGGTTATTTTAGATTAAAACATATGTTGGGTTTTAAAGTATTTGGAAAATTTGTAGGGAAGTTTGTTCCACCATTGTTGTGCCAGAACTTAGGACTTCCCTCACATTCCTCCCCCAGATAACGAGGAATCCCTCTTTCACTCATTTTATGCTAGATTAT
>JACXGJ010014882.1:0-14238 GCA_016801105.1 Esox niger
ACTATAGTACTAGGAGTAATATACACTACACTCATTAAACTATAGTACTAGGAGTAATACACACTACACTCATTAAACTATAGTACTAGGAGTAATATACACTACACTCATTAAACTATAGTACTAGGAGTAATACACACTACACTCATTAAACTATAGTACTAGGAGTAATATACGGACCCTATCTGGCACACAAGGGAGATGAGGGGATCAAAGACCAGGGTGAAAGAAACAGGAAGGGTGGAGTAGGAGAGAATCAAACAAATGTTCATTCTTGTCAATGTATCTGTAATGTTGTTTGAAGTGTCCTTTGGCCTTCCCACCAGAGCAACATGTGTGTCGTATAACTGGTCCTGCCAGGTTCCTTGCAGAGACCCCCCGGGCAAGCTTACCACTCATTAAAGAGACAGAGATGGAGGGAAAGGCAGAAAATAGATAAAGAGTTGAAGTACACGGAAAGGGCAGGGAGATGAAAAGTGAAAGACTAGGGAGAGGAAAGGAGAGAATAGAGAGAGTAAAAATAGTGGCGAGAGAGAATGGAAAGAAAAAAGGAGGGAAACTGAGTCATAGTGGGAATATACATTAAGTAATTTTGTGTTACGTTTGTATTGAACCATGGCACAGAAACCTACAGCAGACGAGGCATAATGACGAAGTGAGTAAGAGGGCTGTTATCTTCATGACACAGCCTCTCGTTCCTGATGGTGCCTCCACATCCTGTGGACTTTAGGGTCTATTAACCAGGCTGGGTGGTCCATATCAACCAAGGACTGTGATGACTTAGCACATGCCATCTGACGAACACACTCACACACACTCAGACACACACTTTGCCTTACATACATGCACGCTGACACACTTAAGATTATATATAACACACTCTACTGTAGGACCCTTTACTCACATACTGTAGGACCCTTAACAAACGACTGTAGGACCCTTTACACACTACTGTAGGACCCTTTCACGCATACTGTAGGACCCGTTATACACATATTGATGGACCCTTTACACACTACTGTAGGACCCTTTACACACATACTGCAGGACCCTTTACAAATTACTGAACGACCCTTTCACACATACTGTAGGACCCTTTACAAACTACCGAAGGACCCTTTCACACTACTGTAGGACCCTTTACACACATACTGTAGGACCTTTTACAAACTACTGAAGGACCCTTTACAAATTACTGAAGGACCCTTTACACACTACTGTAGGACCCTTTCACACAACTGTAGGACCCTTTACAAACTACTGAAAGACCATTTACACACTACTGTAGGACCCTTTCACACTACTGTAGGACCCTTTCACACATACTGTAGGACCCTTTACACACATACTGTAGGACCCTTTACACACATACTGTGGGATCCTTTACAAACTACTGAAGGACCCTTTCACACATACTATAGGACCCTTTACAAACTACTGAAGGACGCTTTACACACTGTTGTAGGACCCTTTATACACTGCTGTAGGACCCTTTACACACTGCTGTAGGACCCTTTACACACTACTGTAGGACCCTTTACACACTACTGTAGATATGGCGGTAGATCTTTGACATTAAGGAACTTTTTGCTTCCATTATGTTCAGTTACTTTTGGCACCAGTACCAGGACATACATTTCCAGCCCAAATGTATTTGCCGTCTCCCAAAAGACTGAAACTTGCTTGCAAGTGGATCTTCCCTTCAATCATAAGTTCTCAGGAAAATCCAGAAATAAATGGTTAATTATCTACCACTTCTATATTTGACAATGGGCTGGGACTTAAACCTAGGCAACGGTTGTTAGAACTGAAGAGGGCAGTGGAGCCATACCATCAGACAAAGAATATCAAGCATCTGGTACACAGAAGAAGGCTAATATCCCTCCCAATCTGTTAAATGATAAATAACCAAGGGGAGACAGTGGCTACTTATATGTCCTTTCCAACAAGCATGTACAATTTATACACAGGCGTGTAAACCCATTATTTAACACACCCTGGAACAATCATGCTAAGCGCCTCACTCAAGTGGAGATCAACATATGTCCTTGATAGCTTGGGGATTTAATCCAGCAACCTTCCAGTTATTGGCCCAACACTCTATTCACTAGATACCCCGTTGTCCAATCTCAGTGGGCTTTTTTAAAGATTCTGTTGCCATTCTTCCTAAAAGAGAATGCCAGAGTAGTAGTTTGATCATTTACCATTTGTTTTATTTAATACAGTCCATTTGGCCTGTCTTTATCGAGTATAACAATTTTGTTCTTGGCTGTATGTTGTTAAACAGACAGAAGTAGAAAGGAATGTCAGTCTGTTTCTTTCCAGCCTTCAGCGTTCTCCTTTCTCCGGTTGCTCATATATCTGCTATTCTCTCTGTGTTTGTTTAAACTTTCTCAGGACCCCACAAAAGCAAACCTCATGCATCTCCTTACGCCCAGGAGTATCGCAGCTCGCCTCCTCCTCTCTCTCCCTCACCATACTGCTACCTCGCCTGTTCACTCCCACACTATGGCTCTCTTGCACTACGGCTCTGTCTCTTTCCTGGTCACGCGCACTCTCTAACACCCACTGCCTCGATCTCTCACTCTCTCCCCTCAACCATCTCTCTCTCCTTCTGGGTTCTCGTTAATTTCTCTTGGGACGTTGTTCTTCACCTCAGACTCGCTTCCATTTCCTTCCAACCATCCATCATCGATGTAGACAGGCCTCCGAAGTCATCGGGGAGAGACGAGTCATAGACACTTGGAGAAAGTGAACTCTCAGTACCAGGGTGATGCTAACCCCTGTGGTGTAACCGGCACAGCGAGTCACTGGAGTGATTGGCCTTTTGCTCCACACCGTGGGACATCCCTGACCTGGCCCAGTGAGTCAGGGAGGCAGACAGGACTGGGATATATCCTCTGTGTCAGACACAACACATCACACACTGCCTCAACAACACATATCCCACTCTGTCTGCGGGACTGGCTCACTTTTTCTGTGACACTTTCTGCTTGTATTTTTACTGGAGTTGGGCACAGCCTGACTGAGTCTGAGTGATCAGTACTGTCAGAAGGGTCAGAGTCGTTAGACGTTTCTAGAATAAGAATAAACTGTTGGGAGTAAAGATGCAATGGCCACAAGACTTAGAAGATGGATATTTGGTGACCTGTGACCTTGGTGAACTAATAGTTTGAAGGAGCAGGTTGATTTAATTGAACCAAAATCAGAAATGTGGGTTTGTGATGCTATGTAATGTATTCCCTTTTGCTGGAAAGAAAAGTACAATAATGGCATTTGTTGGATTAAACCATATATACTAAGTATATAATGCTTTCACTCATGTCTTTGATGGGGTTTTTTTAGTTATAGTGTGCTGCCTGTGTGACAATCTCAAACACATACAGGGGGTCAGTGAAGATGCCATGGTCATATCCCGTCTGGTCCACACTATGCACAGATTCCAAATGGGTCATTTGTCCTCTGTCCTTCACCATTAAAAAAAAGATAGCTGTCAAGTACAATAAGTACTGATGTATCGAGTATTTGTTGTGAGTAGCATTAGATACAAGTGTCACCAGAATCAGAAAGAGATTATTTTCCAAGTTTCACAACAGACAATAAATTTGTTCTGGCCTGTTAATGCAACAATTTATACAAAATAATTGAAAGAAATCAAAACAAATCAGAACAGTGGACTGAGCATAAACATAGCTTACTGGGAATTAATACATTCTTAAAAAATATGTAAGGTGCAAGATTGATCCAGTTGAGGGTGGTGTGTGTATATAAGGATGGGTTATTCATTTGTCTAGTTGAGGGTTGTGTGTGAATGTGGTTGAGAGGTTCCAGATTTGTCCAGTTGAGGGCTGTGTGTGTATATTGGGAAAGGGTTATAGTTCAGGGGCATATCCATGAAACATTTCATGACTTAAAATGTAAAATCATAAATACGTGTTGTTCCTTACCAGACAGATATTGTAGACAATGGTGTGTCAGATGTTAGCTTGAGTGACAAAGGCTGTGGAGAAACCTGTGTCCCCTTTCCTTGTACAGGGCAAGGTTTGTCAGGGTCCACATGCTGAGTCCAGATGGTAGGAAACCAACCACATCCTCATAGCCCAGAGCTGAAGCACCAGTCACAAAGGGAAGAGTCTGAGGCTGGATGAGGCGGGGTTTGCGGTTGAGGATCCATACCGGAGAGGCTTCTTTTATCACATGCAGGTCTATTTAAACCGAGAGGTACCCCTTTCATTTGAGTAGAGTGCCTGTAACGAGTCATGATTCTCTTATGTAGATCTCTGATGCCACCTAGAGGAAGAGGAAGACTGTCGCCCCGTCTACTGGTAATGTTGGTGTCTGCTAGGTAGGCTTTTGCATTGGCTACTAATGAGCCGTCCCACGCAGTAGTTCAAAGTGGTTCTCAGCAGATACTCCAAGGTTAAGGTGTTTATTATAATGAAATGACAAAAGGCTGAAATAGGTCAGGTCAGGTCTAGTTGACGTAGACCTGACATTTGGCAAACACATGCTCATAATATGAGAAAAAAACGTTTTTGTGAACTTGTAAAAATATATTTTATGAGAACCGCTCTGCTCAAACAAAACCTGTCCCCAAGTAAAATAAGTTTCCGTTTTTGTTTGCGACTGCAGCGTGCGCACTTTGCGACTGTATTCTCAATGGCGAACGGTACGGCAAGCGGCAGCAAAGAGAAGATGGCGGAGGGAGATATAAATGCTGAAAAACTCAAGGAGAAGGCGAATAATTATTTTAAAGGTAATATGACAGCCCTTGAAAGTTGTTGTCTGTCAACAAAAGTTACAGGACGCTATCTTTCCATCTGGATATAGTCTGTTATCACCCAAATTAACTGCCCTTCATATGCAACAACGGTGAATTTTTCTTGCACATGCGAACCGCTTGCTATGCTATCAGCTATCCGCCAGCGCATTGCTGCAATGTTGGGCACTTGAGGCTATGCTAGCTAGCAAAGCCCTCTGACTGTTACACACTTGTGAAAATGTGCCTGACAGTCGTCGTTGTTGTCTTCGTAACTTTTATGTGTTCTATTAAATAACCAGCTCGGTTAATATAGCATGCAATTATGTATACAATACGTCTGTGAAATGCTATGATCCCCCGGTATTTCGTAACACTAACGAATGTTAATGACAACCAGAATTTTCTAGACGTTTTCCCGCTAGCCTAAAGTCGGTGTTAACTAGCTGTATCAGCACACCGGTGCGAGAAGACAGGCGGTGTCAAGTCATTCATTGCAGCAAACTAGCCTCGTTATAAGTTAGCTACAGTTGCTCACCAACATTATTTCACTTTTGCTTTTCAATTTGGAATTTGGTGACCCTAGTATCTTTGCTGTTAAAAAGCAAAAACTGACTTTAATCATAACATACGCATTGGTCTTTCCATAATACATTAGCTAACAAGCTACATTCTCAAATTGACATAGTTAGCTAGCTTAGCTAACGAATCGTTGCTAACCGGAGCCGTAACATCGCACATTGCCGGTCAGCTCGCGGGAGTCAGCTAACTAGCTAGTTTGCTGCCTTTCCCCGTTAACAGGATTAAGTCTGGTGGCGTTACCAATTTATTGGAATTACTAACATGTTATGCAATCACAGCACCGCTATTATCTAGAAGTGAGTGTATTTCGAGTACTTACACTTAAGGCACAGTAACAATGCAAGTCAATATATGTAAGTTATAGTACTGCCTAGATTCTTAATTGTCCAAGGCAAATCAGAGTGGTTGCTAAAACATTAAACCTTATTGAGGAGACCAGCCAACTTAGGGTAATGAATGGCGCAAAACTCAACCGCTATGCTGCACGTGAGACACTCAGTCACGGCAGAAGCGTGTTACCGTGCAGCGGTAGTCTTCTGTCGTTAAACTGTCACGCTAGACAGCTGTTTGCTTTATCTCTGTTTACAAAAACCTCTGCTGCCTGTATAGTAATAGCTACAGCAACGTTACTGTATCCTCCTGGTATAGACAGAGAAGCCGCTTGCTCCTGCTCTGGTTTACACTTCACACCACGTCTGAAAACCGCCGGCGTGCGGAGAAGGAGATGTGAGGGGAGGTTGTATGGCTTATTTTGGAAGAGCATTTGGTTGTGCTTGAAATACCAGGTTTATGGGTTTGATTGGCACGGAGTGAGCAGTACGAAAAGGTACAAGAAATGGAAGCAGTCATAACCAAAATACATTCGCTTAATACACGGCGTTTCTCAAACCCATGTCAGTGGACCGGTGTCTGTCTGTGTATGAAGTCCTACTGATAGCATGGCCGGTTTAGTCTGCAGAACCACGGTTAAGAAGCTAATTTCCAATGTCGGGTTTGGCATATACCACCCAATTTCTGTTTACATTGGACAACATTTGGCTGTAGCTTTTTAATGACATGACCAATTAGCTTCAAGAACCCCACAATGGTTCTTAAAAAGGA
This sequence comes from Esox niger, assembly GCA_016801105.1. Taxonomy (NCBI): domain Eukaryota; kingdom Metazoa; phylum Chordata; class Actinopteri; order Esociformes; family Esocidae; genus Esox; species Esox niger. Next base: position 6,443 of record JACXGJ010014882.1, read on the forward strand.
TGAACCCAACCGGTTCCCAGAGGATCCCTGCCGCTGCCTGCATGATGATAGCGATGTGACAGCAGCTTAGCCGTAGCCTTTCTTTTACATTTGGTAAAGCAATTGCAAACATTTCCCTGAGACTTAATTACAATAAGGATATACACAAATTATTGTAGCAATATAATTAAGCTGCAAGTCACAAGAAGGTGAGGTATGTTGCTGTTCTTATGCACAACAAGTTGTGGGGTGCCTGGATACAGCCCTTACAGATGTGCTGTATTAGCTATATACCACAAATCCAGAGATAATGGCAGAACATTTATTTACAAGTAATAAGTATGTGTATGTGGAATGTGCAGATGTACAATGAAGGCACATGCAATACTAAATGTGCAATTTAGGCAAATAGTTGGCAGGAGGTTTACCAGTATTAAGTGTAGTGAATGTTACAAGTGGGGTAATAGTGGTTCAGGTACTAATGGCAATTCTAAATGACATTCTAGATGTGCAATCAAGGCTTATTGGATGTGCAAGGAGCATGTGCAGTTGAAATGCAGGGATGGCAGCAGTGATGTTCCTGTGATAGAGACGTATCTGTAACGACTGAACTTCCTTTATCAGACATTACGAGGCAGTGTCAGAGTAGTACAAAGGGAGAAGTGCACCAAGGTTCCTGAGAGGCAGGGGAGGGTACGTTTAGTGATTGTTGTTGTTGTTGTTAATTTGATCTTGCATTGTTCATGGGTTTAGCCTATCAGTTCTATGTCAGAAGGACATGGTTTAGCCTAGTCTAAAGAGTGGTTCTTCTGACATGTTAATTCTGGCAGCTTTTTATAAATTTTAGTTGTTTTAGTTTTTATCAGTCCACTGATATAATTGTGGACAACATGTCTGTAGCTGGGCAAGGCTGTCTGATGGTGCACAATTGTTTATTATGAAAAAAAATCACTGTCTAACATGAACGAATCTCTGTGCTGTGTAGGGTAAAGCCAGTATATTGTAACAACTGTACATTTGGATATTAATTCATGACCAGTTAAGTGTTTGCTGTTGACCAAAATGTGGGCCCGTTATGTTTTTTCCACCCCATCAGTGCCTAGCACCTTAGATCCATGCTTGTCAGACCCACTTGAAAGTGTTTTGGTAGCGTTCAGTCGGTACCCGCCTCTGGTGTCAGTTCATCCTTGGTGTACCAGCCGCAGTGCAGCCTTTGAACCGGGAGATTTTGTGACGTTCCCCAAAGCAACCATGTGCAGCTCCACTGTTATTCTTTAATTTACATTGTACAATTAACAGGTAATAAAGCACTAGACACATTTTATTAAGAGGGGAACGAAAAGGCGACTAGATGGAGTGAACGTCCTCCTGTTTCGTTGCTGTGCTGTGCAGTCTGTGCCTGGTGACCAGCCTGAGGAAGACCTGCTGAGGAAGAGGGAAAAGTCCACCAGAGTTCCTGTTCATTTTAGCTCTTCTTTTCTTTGCCAGAGAAAGACTATGAGAATGCAATCAAGTTCTACTCGGAGGCGCTGGAGCTCAACCCGGGCAACGCCATCTACTTCTCCAACCGCAGCCTGGCGTACCTGCGGACGGAGTGCTACGGCTACGCCCTGGCCGATGCCACAAAATGTCTGGAGATAGACAAGAACTACATCAAGGGCTACTACCGTCGGGCCACATCCAACATGGCCCTGGGCAAGTTCAAGGCAGCGCTCAAAGACTATGAGACGGTGAGACCGGACAGGATTCGGGCTAGACGGGATATGGGAGTTAAATCTACATGATAGATTAGGCTTACAGGTGCTCTCTGCAAGAGGGCTGTGGGTGAGGCTTAAAGGTGCTCTCTGCAAGAGGGCTGTGGGTGAGGCTTAAAGGTGCTCTCTGCAAGAGGACTGTGGGTGAGGCTTAAAGGTGCTGTCTGCAAGAGGCCTTTGGGTGAGGCTTAAAGGTGCTGTCTGCAAGAGGGCTGTGGGTGAGGCTTAAAGGTGCTCTCTGCAACAGGCCTGTGGGTGAGGCTTAAAGGTGCTGTCTGCAAGAGGCCTTTGGGTGAGGCTTAAAGGTGCTCTGCAGAAGGGGTGGAGATGAGGCTCAAAGGTTCTCTCTGCAGCAAGACATGGTCGTAAATCACCCTGCGATGTCCCAATAAGACTGAGACAGGAGGGTTAAGGAGAAATGCCCAAGGGTGTATTTATTACTTCTTGCTTTTGAACACATTAACAGTTTTATGAGGGACCTGTTAGAACTCGTCCGTAATGACAGGTTTTCCATTTAGGGTTTGCCATATCCGTTTCAAAATGCTTTGTGCTTAGCAGCAAAACATTCAGCAACTGACGAAAGTTTGTTGTGAGGTGACGCAATCTATTTATCTGAGATTGCGTCACCTCACAGTGGGTTTACCAGTAACACTACGCTCGCACCTGCAGGGCTGGATTCCATTTTAAATGTGGTCGGGACAGTAAAAATGAAGCACATGTTTTTGTCCATTAATCTGAGTAACATCACGGACAGCGAAAGGCAAACGCCGGGCAGCAGTCCATCTCCGATGAGTCTTGCATGGCTGCCCGGTGTGTCATCAGAGTAGCATGAGTCACGGTGTGGCCCGTGACGTTAAGCGCCCAGAACAAGGATTAAACCCTAATCCAGGACCGGGCCAATTAGACGGGCCTGAAAGCAGCACGGCACACTAACAGCAGGCCACAGCTAATTTAGTAGGCTATCTATTGTCTTCGGTTCTAAACTAACAGCTGACCCGCCGGCCGGCTGGGGTGAAATAAATACAGTGACGCCGTGGCAACAAGGAGCTCTGCTGGCTGGCTGGCCGTCAGATGGATTGCTCGGCTGAACGTCTGACTGGCTAGCCATGCCACAGCGTTGACGACAGACAAACTGTATTAGCATTTCTGTCATGTACTTGTTACTCCACAGCGATGCAACTGCCTCGTCTGAGGGCTGGTTCTGAAGCCACATTGATAGAATATACGTTTCATAGAAATAGACAATTATACATCCTATTATTGTCCGGAAACGTGAGCTTCGGTGACTAAAGCCGTGGCCAAACTTTCTTTTATCAGTACCAGTGATTTCAAATGCTTTCTCAATTAGTCTCAGTGGGTCTTACCGTAGACTGACGATGGAGATTAATTCTCCGTATCCAGAACCACCCGCTTCAGATAAGTTTACCTTTTTACCAGCCGACGGACACGCTAGCCATTTTATGAAAGGACGCGCGTGCCCTGAGCGCGGACCGAACTGAACCTGTTCTAATTTGATCCCTGTTCTCGGGGGATCAGTTTAGCTACACTGCGGCCCTTATTTAGCGCTGCCGTTGCCATGGTGTGAGGGACTGACCCCTGCCTTGTCCCTTTGCGGGCTGATAGGTCGTGCGGGTGCGGCCCAACGACAAGGACGCGAAGATGAAGTACCAGGAGTGCAACAAGATTGTGAAACAGAAGGCATTCGAGAGGGCCATCGCCAGCGACGAAGTGAAGAGATCAGTCGTCGATTCCCTGGACATTGAAAACATGAGTGAGTGGTCTGTCGTCTTCTACTTTGGGCGTTTCGTTGCCTTTCAAAACCTTTGTGGTTATAACAGTCGTAAATGTATGTTAAATCCACTGCTTCTAATGAGCTTGGGTCTGTGTGGATTGTAGGATTACATATCCCATTTGGAAGTGACTTCAAGGCTAAGTTACTGTGAAGGGCTTACGGATGAATGTGGTCGTTAAAAGAGCTAGATCCATTTGGTTGATTGATGAATTGATTGTGTCACCACGCAGTGATCGAGGACGATTACTCAGGACCCAAACTGGAAGATGGGAAGGTGACGATGAAGTTCATGAAAGAGATGATGGAGTGGTTTAAAGACCAAAAGAAACTTCACAGAAAGTGTGCTTATCAGGTAATAATACCAATACCAGTCCAATACCTATTAACCCACTCCTAAAGTATTGGGTGTGGCGTTACCGGGCCTGCCCACTCCTCAGTCTCTCTGGATGTCTCCCTAGGTTCTGATTCGACCAGGCATAGCCACTGTGCATCTTGTTTCTTAACGTGGCTTTAAGCTGAGTAGCTGCGTATGCACTTTGTAAAATGGCTTCATAAAACAAATTTGATTGAAAATAAGATGTAATTAATGTGCTTATCAGGTACGTGTGTAATGATAATGTAATATTTGTGTGTTTATCATCTACCCCGGTAATGATAATGTAATATAAGTGCTCTTATCAGCTATACCTACACAATGGCTTAAAACAAATAAGTCACCAAAAGCTTTATATAAACCAAAACAGTTTGTTAATTTGTGGCCTAACATGTCTCATTTCAGATTCTGATCCAAATCAAAGAACTCTTGTCCAAACTACCCAGTCTTGTTGAGATCACATTAAAAGAGGTGAGGCGTCCACAACACTTGATGTTACAGCGTTGACACGTCTCATTACTGCATTTCCTGTTGACACTTCGTTCCCCTTCAGGTTTATGAAAGTGCCTGTGCCTGAACCGCTTGCCTGTTTCCTTCCCGACAGAACGAGAAGATAACCATTTGTGGCGACACACATGGGCAGTTTTACGACCTCCTAAACATCTTCGAGCTGAATGGCTTACCCTCGGACAACAACCCTTATGTATCCTCTGTCCTTGGTGTTATGTGTGAAGTGAAACTCTGTTGGTCTCTGTCCTTGGTGTTATGTGTGAAGTGAAACTCTGGTCTCTGTCCTTGGTGTTATGTGTGAAGTGAAACTCTGTTGGTCTCTGTCCTTGGTGTTATGTGTGAAGTGAAACTCTGTCGGTCTCTGTCCTTGGTGTTATGTGTGAAGTGTAACTCTGTTGGTCTCTGTCCTTGGTGTTATGTGTGAAGTGAAACTCTGTCGGTCTCTGTCCTTGGTGTTATGTGTGAAGTGAAACTCTGTTGGTCTCTGTCAGTTGGTGTTCAGTGGGATGCACTTGTGATCCTTTAACTTTTGAAATCCAGCTGTTTAACGGGGACTTCGTGGACCGTGGTTCATTCTCTCTGGAGGTTATCCTTACTCTGTTCGGTTTTAAGCTGCTTCTGCCCGACTCCTTTTACCTTCTCAGAGGTCTGTATTCTCACGTTTAGTGTCTGTGTACGTAATTAGTGTAAAGTTGTCAGGGTGACGCTTGAAAACATTTGGTTTCTATGAATTTTGGTAATGTTTTGGTCATTTAAAAGTTATCCATTGCTTGGTTCACGTTTTCTGTTATTTAAAGTATCTATTCTTTAGGTAATGTAAAGTTAATTTCATGTTTGTTCACATAGTGTAATATATGTTATGTACTGTTGAGGTAGTGTAAAGTACATTTACCGTTTATTTACCTTTTAGATATGTGTGGCACATATTGTTAGGGTCCGCTAATGTCCATCCTTTCCTGTGTGACCAGGTAACCACGAGACGGACAACATGAACCAGATGTATGGTTTTGAGGGGGAGGTGAAGGCCAAATACACCACTCAGATGTTCCAGTTGTTCAGCGAGGTCTTCCAGTGGTTGCCTCTGGCACAGTGCATCAACAACAAAGTCCTGGTGGGTGACCCCTGACCTCCCTCACACAGTGTATCAACAGCAATGTCCCGGTGGGTGACCCCTGACCTCCCTCACACAGAGTATCTACAGCAATGTCTGAATGGTGACACAGGACGTTTGAGATTATTGGCTACCTGCACTGGTAGCCTAGCGATTAGAGCATCCGACCAGTAACCAAAAGGTGGCTGGACTGAGTCTCTGAGACGTCGAGGGGGAAACGTCTAATTGTGACAGTTGACCTGTACGGACACCTGTTCAGTGTAAGTCCTGTGAAAATGGACCTCACGTTCAGCTGAAGGACTTTGTCTGTCTCAGGTGATGCACGGGGGTTTGTTTAGTGAAGACGGTGTGACGCTTGATGACCTGAGGAAGATTGACAGGAACAGACAGCCGCCAGACTCTGGTGAGATGTACCTACCAAATAACATCTCAATGAAATACTCTCCACATCCTCTCCTCTGAACCCATTGGATTGGGGAAAAGCCAGAGGTCCCTCCTCTCCAACCTCCTCCTCCAATGGGCTTTGGACAGATGAGTAGAGAGGATGCGAGAAGTATTGTCGTCGTCATTGTCCCATTTAGGATGTACAAATGAATGTTTCTGACTTATGTACTTGATGTTGTTCTGTTCAGGTCCCATGTGTGATCTCCTCTGGTCCGATCCCCAGCCACAGGTCAGTGCACCTCACTGCTGTAGAGATTCTGTCAACAACAAGATAAACGGTTTTAAATATGAGTTAATGCCGTGTGTTGGGTCTGATATTTTACCAAACCATGATGCTTTACTTCATTAGATTGGCTTGAATTTGACTTGACCCCATCGCTGTGTATATAGCGTGAAGCCATCCACTTGAATGAGAATCCTGAACTATTCGTTCTCCGTCTGGTTAGAATGGGCGGTCCGTCTCCAAACGAGGTGTGAGCTGTCAGTTCGGTCCCGATGTCACAGAGAGGTTCTTAAACCAGAACAAGCTGGATTACATCGTCCGCAGCCACGAGGTCAAAGCGGAGGGCTATGAGGTCACACACTCAGGAAAGTGCATCACCGTATTCTCAGCGCCCAACTACTGGTAACTATGGTTACAGGTTTTCTGTTCCACACACCTTTACATGGAGACTCCATATAATGTAAAACCAACAACAACAACAACAGCAGCAGCATAGCACCCCCTTGTGGTTATTTGCATTTATAACCTTGTCGTCTCACAGCAACGCACAACGGGCTTGGGAGAATGAAAGATGTTTACCTGCTTCATCTGAGACGTTTATTCATTGGGCCTGAGTCACTCGGGTTAAGAGCGTCAGCTTGTTGTCATAAATGTAGTGTTGTGTCAAGCCATTCTGCTGCTTTCACAACATTACCCAGCTAGAATCAGAAGCTCCCTTGACTAATGACTTACTCAACCAACTAGTTGACACGCCTGCTGAAAGTTCCTCCCCCCAGCAGGGGGCCATCAAGACTCTAAGCTAGCTTAGTGAACATCATGATGCGTAGATACAGTGACTGCTGAACCACCTGCATATTATATAGAACATATTATATGCTGTGAGACTCTGCCATGTGACGGTGTCTCCTAAGCACTGTTGTTTAGGAGCAAAGTAACAGTGTCTTCCTCTGTCTCTTTATTTCCCTGTTTATCTCTCCAGCGATCAGATGGGTAATAAAGGAGCGTACATCCACCTCAGGGGATCAGACCTCAAACCCGAGTTTCACCAGTTCACTGCTGTGGTCAGCACCATCTCTTTAGTCACTTTTAATCAAACCAGGGGTTTTCGTGAGAATTAAACTGTGCATCACACTCATTTTCTGCCTTTTTCTATCTCTTTCTATCTGTCGTCCACAGCCTCATCCGAATGTGAAGCCCATGGCGTATGCCAACTCCTTGATGCAGATGGGAATGATGTAGAGGCCCCTGCCCCCTGACCTCATTCAGCCTGGCTCCTGACCCATGCCACCTGGCTGGACACAACCACCACTCCACTTCTACCTGGTCCCTAACCCTGTGTGGTCCATACTCTGTCCCTACATACCCTGGTCCCTAACCCTGACTGGTCCATGCTCTGTCCCTACATACCCAGGTCCCTAACCCTGACTGGTCCATGCTCTGTCCCTACATACCCAGGTCCCTAACCCTGACTGGTCCATGCTCTGTCCCTACATACCCTGGTCCCTAACCCTGACTGGTCCATGCTCTGTCCCTACATACCCAGGTCCCTAACCCTGACTGGTCCATGCTCTGTCCCTACATACCCTGGTCCCTAACCCTGACTGGTCCAT
>JACXGJ010014883.1:0-14236 GCA_016801105.1 Esox niger
GGGGAAGAGCCAGTAACAGGCAAACTCAAAAGATGGCCTACAGCTCATTTTGGGTAATGCAGATGGTGACTGTGTTAGGAGCAACACAGGAAAGAAACAATGGATGCGGACTGGGTGAGGAAGCTTACGTAGAACAGAGAGAGAGAGAGAGAGAGAGAGAGAGAGAGAGAGAGAGAAAGAGAGAGAGAGAGAGAGAGAGAGAGAGAGAGAGAGAGAGAGCTCTAATCATTTAATGCAAGGGTTGGCAACACAATTCCTACAGTTGCGATACTGTCGGATTTCGTACCAGCTATATGCACCATGCCAGACTAAATATTCCAATTGATTAGTGCAATGATGGTCAAAATTCTACTTTCCAGGTCTTTTGTGTTAAATCAAAAACAGTAAGTGCAAATCTGCACTACAGGACCAGGACTGCCGCTGGTTTACCGATTAATAATCTTAAAATGAAGTAATCGTTTTACTACCTAGCGTGAAATCGGCTGCTAACCAACAAGGTGCAATAATACACTTGCTAGAAAGCACAACTACTACTACATTACGACTATGCTACTACTAACACAGATACTGTGAAAAACCTCGAAACATGACGTTATTATTATTATTAATAATAATATTATTATCACAATTACAAATGGTGGCCTTTGGGCTCCTTTAAAGGAGTTGACCACGCGCCTCCTTACTGCAGAGGAGAGGAATTTTAATCAACCGGTTTCCCTCGCGACCTGTTCTTGGAGCGCAGCAAGCAGCAACAGTGCGCAACTTGGAGATCCCCCTATTCTTCTCGGTTTTACATGCTTTTTGTGGATTTTCCATCATTTATACTTTCTCGATCGCAATATTAACTGTTGGATTTAGCAGTATTATTGGCTGTGGATTGCATAGATTGAGGTCCTGGTTTGTTTCATAGTCCAGAGACAACGGATCCATAGACTTTACTGTAAAGAAGACCGGAGTTATGGATTTATTCTCTCCGGAATTGATGATGTTTCATTTTGAGGGAAGCCCCGAGCTATTTGAGTGTGTGAGTGTTTGTATTTCCTAGGTGAGTGTGTGTCTGTTTCCTAGGCGAGTGTGTGAGTTAACGTCAACCTCAACAGTTGATGCCAACAGAGAGCAGAGAAGTGTGTTATTGAGACGCGGTCCATCAGTGGGTTGCTTAGCGCAGAGGCACACATGTACAAACACACACACACACGCAAATCTGCACGCACATACAACAGAGTGCTGTCCCACAGTGTCTGCAGATGAGTTCTGTCATGCAGTCGTTCATCTCTCCAGTGACCAAGGCTATTCTGGTAGCTCTGTTCATCTTCGCCATCCTGCTCATCCTCTATGTGATCCTCTGGTACATTTGCCGAGACGTGGACTGCGACCACGGCATCTGATCTGATTAACACAGGGAACAGCGCTGAATTACGGGGGATAGAACCGTCTGACAGGGTCATCCTGGTAAGTCAGCGTCTCTTCTGCTTATCATATGCGCTCCAATGTGTGTGTGGGTGTGTGTGTCTGTGTGTGTGTATGTCTCTAGTGTAAGAAGTGTTTTTCTCAAATAGGATCATGATTGGAAAAAAAAACTGTCCCACATTTCTGATGAAATTGCGTTCATAACAGTTGGTCTTGAGGTTGAGCAGCTATTTTTGTTAAAGACCTAACAACAAGGTCAGCAATGGAATTTTTTTGAGGGCCAATCACTATACAAAATACAGAAGTTTATCGTGGGTTTTTACGTAAGTCTTATTTGAAAAACCCAATAGAACACTAACAGTGATGTCGCGGCTTTGTTCACAGAGCCTAAGCTCGCACAATGTCACAACCAGGAGGGATGTTCTTTTATTTTCTCCACTATACCTATATCGTTACCCGCGCACGGGGACAGGCAATGACACTGCGCGGGAACCGACGCTGTCCCAGTGGGCACGCTGGGATTTGAGAACAGCTGCCAATGTTGGCAAATACGGATCATCGTCGCGATGTGTGCGTGTGTGCGTGGGTGTGTCTAACTGTAAGTTGTGCCGGACTGAAGCGTCTGATTAAATGACAAAAATGTAAAATGATGTGCGTGTGATATACATAGTTTAAGTTCAGTTCATCTTATCTCTTAAGGATATAATCAAACAGAATTAGTCATCCCTTAAGCCAGTTTTAGTTTTTCTTTTGTCTTTCGAGAATAATTTGATGTTTATCGCTGTTGCCAATACGCATTGGTATGTGACCTCTGATGCTCAATTGGAAAAACGATTTTGTGTTGATTTATTATATCATGCCGTTGCATTCATCTTTGTACTAAGAATAACAATGAACGTACAATGCCTGGCATGCCAATATCCATACCGAGTCCATGTTTCTGCCTTGTTTTTACTTCAATTGACATTTGGCGGTCGGAGCCTAAATATGTCTATTCAATTCATAATGCACCTTTTGTCAAGTCGGCCCACTGACAATGAGTGTGTGTGTTTCGTGTAAGAGAGCGTGACTGTCAGTGGCACACATCCCTCCGCAATACCATTGCGGTTGATTTAATGTTAATCACGACAATTTCGTTGGTTCCCTATCCCTTCAAATTGAAGTCCACTTAGGCAAAACTCTGGATTAGCAACAAAATAATGTCTGATGGTGCAATGCATCTACCTTAAATTCAAATTGCCTGAAATGACTCACACACCATTGTAATGTTTAATTGTTTCTCTATTTCTCTATACTTAACTAGTGGGTTTACATAAAGACAAAATAATATCTATATATCAACAGTCCAAAGTGTTCTGGCCTGTTGTACATTGAGACGTTGACTGTCAGAATAACCGCAGCTTCTCTCCTGCCTGGAGGAAACATCAAGGGTACCAGCATACACACAGCAGCGAGAGGGAATCAAGGACACACCAAGGACATACCATAAAGCCACCTTCTGTGCGTGTGTGGGTGTTTGTGCATGTGTGTTTAGACAAACAGCTGACCATAAAAGGTTGGCGGGCTAGACTCCAAGTGAAGCGTTTTCTAAACATCAATCATTTTCAGCCCAGTCGGAGTTATAGAATTAGCACTGAGGGGTTGAATAAGACTTAGAATCTAGATCTAGATTAGTTTATGTGGAAGCTCACCTACTGACTTAGTGAGATATATTTCACTTACCAAATCATATGAAATATATATTATTATTTATGAAAATAAATCTGTTAACAATTGTTTTCTCCCTGTATATGAAACACATTTGACTCGTGTGATCTCCACAACCCTAATAGTTTTTTGGTGACCCAGTAACTGAACCCAGAAATAAACGTCTGCATAACTGGTCAGATCAGGCATCAAAGCCACTTAGCCATATACATTTATTTTGCCCAGGAAAGGAAGTGAAACACTTGCACTATGCAGCACGAGATTTTCAACATTGTAAAGAGACAAGAAGGAACAAAGATTGGAAGCAGAACAAAGAGCTCTAATCAATCAACATATTTTTTTACATCAGTAGTTGTCAAAAATTGACTCTCCTCTCTACAAGTTACAGCAAATCTATAAGGGCCAAATCTTTCCAACCGCTTCTAAAATTCTAAATTTGAACACCTGGAAATGAATGATATATACCAAGTGAGAAAATCAAGACAGAGAGTAGACTAACAGGACATGTGTCCCTGACCTGAAGTGACTCCTGTCACACACGTTTCCAACAATCCCTTTCAGAACTATGGTCTCTTGAGAAGTTGTAAAATGTTCCCAAACGTCCTCTCCCCTGCTCTGCCCTCTGTTCTACTCCCCCTCTCTCCCTGCCCAGCAACCCTTTCTCACCTACCTCGGCACAGTTTTCCACAGGAGGCTACTTTTGAGATGTGAGAAGGAAGCTACCTAGTGACACATGTCCTTTTACTAACCAACCCACCAAAAGAAGCACATTCTTTCATCATAGCCGAAAAAAATGTATTCATGAATTTGTCAATCAACTTGTTCTTAATAATGTATATTGTTTATCCCCACTTGCTTAATTAAGGTTATACTATTTTGTACAATGTGTAAAAATATATTTTTCAATATACGGTGTGACAGTGTACAAAACAATTTCTGTGCATATAGAAAAATCTGCCAATGGTATAAAAAAATGATAAATGATATACAGAGGCTCTCAGAAGTATTCAGTCCCCTTTTCCACATTATCTTGTGTCATAAATTCGCAGTTTTTGCCACTGATTGATACAAAAAAGTATAATGTCAACCTGAAAATGAAAATCTACAAATTATTCTAAATTAATTACAAATATAAAACAGAAAATAATTCAAATGATTCACCTCAGCTGTGGTGCAATTAGTTGTTTTTAGAAGTCAAATAATTAGTTGAGTATATTCAACTAATTAGTAAGTCCAATTAAATTTTTTACAGGGCGTTGTCTGCTAAAATCTAGTATCCTGCAGGACCCTGTCATTTATTATCTAGTGTCCACTACCATTCAAAGGTTTGGGGTCACTAAGAAATTTCCTTGTTTTCAAACAAAAAGCAATTTCTTTTACATTAAAATAACATCAGAAAGAGGAGTGGGAGGCTCCATTAAATTGTACCTGAAAAAAAACGGTCTCACTATCCACAGTGAAGAGGTGACTCAGGGATGCTTGTCTTCTAGACCGAGTTGCAAAGAAAAAGACATCCCATACTGGCCAATAAAAATAAAATATTACGTTTTGAATTTAAGTTTGAGGTGTTCAGATCACAAAAAATTTTTTTTTAGAGAAACAGAGTGATGTAAAGATGCTGGAAGAGTGCTTGATGACATCTGTCAAGGATAGTGGAGGCAATATGATGGTCTGGGGGTGCTTTGGTGGTGGTAAAGTGGGAGACTTGTACAGGACAAAAAGGGATTTTGAAAAAGGAATGTTATCACTCCAAATTGCAACAACATAACACAACTCCAACCGGTATTTGATCTATAATGGAATGGCCGGCACAGTGACCGGAACTCAACTCTGTTGAGCTGTTGTGGGAGCAGTTTGACACCGTATGGTACATAAGAAGTGCCCATGAAGCCAATCCAACTTGTGGGAGGTGCTTGAAGCAGCAAGATTACCTCCAGAAATTGACAACTAGAATGCCAAAGGTCTGCAAGACTGTAATTGCTGCAAAAATAGGATTCTTTGATAGGACACAATTATTATTTAAACCCAAAATATTAATTTCTAACCTTGTCAATTACTGTATTTCCGATTCAAATTCATTTAATATATGTTTTCATGGAAAACAAGGACATTTCTACATGAGCCCAAACGTTTGAACAGTAGTGTACATGTATTTAATCCAGGTTCACCACAAACTTCCTTGAGTAATTTTCAGGAGACACAAGGTGACTGTAGAGGACATTTTAAGTGTATTGTTTCACTGAAAATAGAAAATTCAGTTTCTGACAGGAACAAGAAAGCACAGTCGATGACAAACTGATGACTGTCAGTGGCCTTCTGTTTAAATATCTGTGTTTGACTACATTCTGCCAGATCAACGAGTGTTTGTGTATAAATGTGTGCATTGTGACGGAAATCCACCATGTGGAACCCTTAAGTAGCTACAGAGGAAAAGTCTCTTGGCATAATAATCCACAACAGCATGAAACACGTGTTAGGTGTAGTATATGGTGTGACAGGAGCGTCTATGTGTCAGTTGCGTGTATGTCCATTGTATGTTTGCTGATGAGGAAGAGATCTTTTTCTTTTAGTTGCAATTTAAATGTAATGTTTGTTCCAAAATATTCATTAAGATCAAAGAAAACTAGAAAGATAATATAGCATTCATCCCTTTCAGGTTAGGCCTTTCAAGATTTATCTTCAGGAATTCTTTGTATTGAGGTGGTGCGACATCCAGAGCTCGTCTTGTTGTGCATGATAAGGTGTCACTGTCCACTTTCACGTGGTCCTGAACTGGGCTTTTCTGTTCCGTCGCACTCCTCTCCAGTGACGCTAAATGGCTCCAGTGTGGATGAATTAGGCAAATTATCGTTCTGTGCCCCACCCACCCATACACCACCACACACACATACAACTGAGCAAAGGATATTGAAAAGACATTGAAAAGATGTCTTTCAAATTATTTTGCACAGTGGGATACACACACAACGTCTGTGTCATCAAATTCAATACTCCCGACGTTTCATTCATTATCAAACACTCAGTGATAGAGTCCCGTCCTGTTGGACTTATTACAGTGATTTTTTCCCCGACATAAATTGGCACCCCACGTTGTCCTCTTTGTCTACGCAATGAACACACGGTCAAAATAATCTGACATATCCTCCTTGCTTCCCTCTTTCCCTCCCTTCCCCACTCCTTTCTTCCTACCCCCCCACACCCACCCTTCTCCCTCCTTCCCTTATTTTCTTTCCATCTCTCATCTGTCTGTAATGTGTATGAAGACAGACTGATGAGATGATTATAATTGCCATTGGTAATTGGTGTGTTACGCGCTCCTCCTCCTGTTTGGAATTACTAATGGAAAAGCAGTAGATCACTGAGAACTGTCACGAGAAAGAGACATGTAATCAGAGGTATCACACACTCGCCTTCTCATTAGAGTGGGGGTGGGTTACTGAACAAGACTCGCTGCACAGGGCGGCTGGTGCTGTGGTCACTAACTCCTCTGTTTTCCCACTCTCTGCCTCTTGGGCTTATTAGACTGCACCTCTTTAGCCCTCACTTTAACCCAGGCTAAAACTGTCTCAGGGCTAGCCAAGCCCTTCCACACAGGTATAAAATGCTAACACAGGGAAAAACAGGCGAACCTTCAGCCCTAGCTATCAAGCATTTTAAATGTTTTATCATAAGGACATTAGTAAGTAGTTTTGGAAATAGTGGGAGAGCGGGAAAGAAATCCCACACTACCTCATTTTGACATACTGTATATAAACTAGGGGTTTTAACCACTAGACCAAACCACAGGGCCACACTGGCTGGAAAAAAGACTACTAACCCTGGTCTGGAGCATGGCTCAGCTTAGCCCTGAGCTAAGGTCAGGGTTATTCCACTTTTAAACCGCACTTAGCCCTGGGCTTCGAGGCTCCCTTAGTCATTGGGACGAAACTTGCCCTGGGCTCAGCTAAATGTATTCTCTTTGCTGGTTAACAAACAAACACACAGAGACACATACACACCCCTGTGTCCTGTCATGTTCCATGTCAGCAGTACTTATCTTCATGTTATGCAATTGTAGCACACAGACACACATGCGCACACAAAGTTGCGATCAAAGTTGAATTATCTTTTTGGACACACTGCACAATCACAATCATAAAGTGTACGTGTTTGTGTTGATTTGTGTGCGAGATGGTTATGTTTTGATGTGTGTGTGTGTGTGTGTGTGTGTTTGCGTGTGCACAAAGCTGTTACAATACTGTCCAATCATCCTAAATAATCCCACAGTCATGCGTGAGATGCGATTTCCATACACAATACAAAGGATGGGCTGCCTGACTAACCCTCAACTTACAAACACACATACAGACACACACAGACACACACACTGGCACTCAATAGAGCAAGTGGAGCAGCTACAGACCCACTTGAATAAGGGTTTTACACATGGATTTCATCTCCACTTTATACACGAGAGAATCATAGTCCAATGGATAACTGTTGTATGTAGGGTCCAAAATGAATTTTAAAAATCTGTCTTTTTAATGTCTACAGACATCCGGACTGAACCAAATCAGAAACTAACCATACAGTAGGTATCTACAGCAGGTTCACTTTGGTCCACTGGACATCTCGTGAGCTTAGAATTACAAGGTTCCATCTGTGTTCAATATGATTCAGAGATATTGAGCATCAAAGACTTCATATCCCTGTTAGCAAAGGTTTTACAAAGTATATTTTTATTTTATAGCTTAACAAGGCCTTCACCCGTGTTGTACTTAGGGAAAATCATATCAAAATCCTGGGACAATTGAAAATGTAATTTTTTTAGATAGTTCAAATGCAGATGGAACCTTATAATGCAGATGGAACACCAAAACATTGTTCCAACACATACACAACATGTGAAAAATGTATACATTTATAAGATTTAGAAATAACGTATCATTTTTATTTTTTAATTATTAGAACATTTATATTCAACATGTCAATTGATATGCAGTTAGGCAATACCATCAAACACCTTACACATTAAGCATATCTTCATTTGCTTACTCTTCATAAAATCATTATTATTACTTTTCATTTTAGCAGGCATGTGCTTAAACATTAACCTGAGGTTCCTCATCTTGGCCTCTGAGTTTTTTAACATCTTTGCCTTTGGCAAGATGATGGTTAGCGAGACAGTCTGACCTAAAATGTACATTTGAGCCCCTGATGTTCACGTCTACAGGAGGCTTCCCACGGCACTTAGTATACTGTACACTGTACGGACACTGACCAAATACAATCTGGGCCACAGCAGCAAAAGGTACTTGCTGTATTGAACATTTTTGTTTGTTTGTTTGTTTGTTTGTTTTATTCTTTTGTAACAAGTCTTGGAAATCTGTGTGTTACATTTGAATTACAGAAAAAAACCTGTTTCTCTTGCCAATGCCCCTACTGGTAGGGATACAAAACAATACAACACAGCTGACCATCAAAATGATTTATTCTTATTATATTTTATATTATTAGTATTCTGTTATTGTGATATTTTTTTTTAGTACCCACACAAATTATTATTCTTATTTAAGGTACTGCCAGAACATACCCACCCCCTTCACTGTCTCTGCTTACTCTTTGCAACTATTTGTCTCATTACTGGTCTCTTCGTTGTTATCTCTCCTGCTGTGTGTATACGCTTCTTGATCATATTCTGAGCCTTCTCTGTTATTCATTTTATAGTCACAATTTCCACAAGCAGATAGCTACTATAGCAAGTCTACTAAGTGCTTTTCATAGCTGGCCTTTATTAATACATGGCCATGACTGCACTCCTGAACACATAAAAGCTCTAAAAAGTATCTAGATTTTTTAACCAGTTAACTAGTAAGTGAGCTGATAATATCATTACCTAGTTACTAAGCCAGCTAGCTGCACATGTAGTTGCAAGTTGGATAGCTAAGGTGATCAAAAATGTACTTAGCTAGCTAACATTAACTTGCCACTTTGCAACTTGATGGGCAGAGAGTAGGCTAGCTATATTCACCGTAGCTCACCGAACTAATAGTATTGTGAAATTGCGAAATAACCCAAATCAACTAGCTAACACACAAACTAGCGCAGCTAAACATACATGTTTAAACGATGGATTTTGATTGGTCCTTCCGTATTCATTTTCGCTTTTGATTGGATCACAGATAGAACCGTATAACTCCAATGAGGTATGCCTTTTTGGAGATAGAACATTTACATTTAGTTAATTATGGACACAAATATTAGATGTTTATTAGAGATTAATAAACATCCAATAATCCAATCTATGTAAATAACTCAATTTTAACAAAAATGGCAGATGGAACCTTATAATTCTAAGCTCACGATCTGTGGAATTTTACCATATTTTCAGTGAGCAACATACGGTGCTTACTTGTATCCAGTAATGGTGTAGGCGCTATGCATGTGTTATGAGTGGTAGTTATGGTAGAAAAAAGATGGAGCTATCTTAATAAAGGCACGGATATTTATAAACGTCCCCTTGTCCCCAATATATTTACACACGTATGAAAACGCCGAGACGGGTAACTACACAGACCTTATTCGAAGAAGAGAATAAAATCCCATATAAGACAAAGCATAATTACGAAAGGAATGGCTTCTCTAGTGATTTATTGGGGTATGCTTTCATCCACATATCGAACATGCTTCAGGCGCAATTTCTAAATGTCGCATTAAAAGCAGACGCAAAATAGAAGGTTCTTTTTCATTCCAACTGACTTGTAGCTAACTAACCTGAGAGCCTGCTGTGTTAAAGTGGAGCTCACACTTGGATTCTCGGCCGCACCGGTCGCCCGTCCTACTTGTGCTGTGTTAGTGCATACTAATCATCCCAATACAAAATAATCAAGGATGTATTTTTCATTAATATAGAAGTCTCAGGTCAAACACATGTATTATTCATAGTTTGATACAAAAACCAAAATAGCCTAGGCTCGATGAAAACCAGACTTTGTGACTACGTAATACCATTTCAGTAGATATTAGCATGCTTATTGAAGGATTGAGACATAATAAGGCATTTGGTTTCGCTATGAGACGGGGCCACTCGCAAGACCGTAGTGGAGTGTGAGAATCGGTTTCCTGCCTATCTTTATACAGAGACCGGGATACTTCGGGCGATGAGTTTTTTGGGAATAGGTTTTATTTTACCTGCTCTTAAGCTGTATTGGCTCGGTTTGAAAGTTCTACTTAATCAACTGTTCTGCAGATCCTTCACGTTGCCAGGTTAGTGCGAAAAGTAATAGGCTACCTAGGCTAAGTATTAGCATCGCCTCGGGAATAAACTGTTGGCCTTCGTGTTGACAAAGTTCCTGTTAATGTCAACTGAAGTATAGAATAGCTTTGTAAAAGACTGAGTCCGAATTGTTTTCATCCACTTGAACAAAAAGTAAAAGCATTTGCTGCTCGCGTTTCGCTACCGACTTTTAAGAAGCAGTCAAGACAGTTACAACTGCGCACTACTTGCGCATTCACTACTAATCCGCGGTTAGGGAGCTCAGCCTAAACACTAAAATATATCTAAAGCATAGAACTTGTGTGTTGTAGACCAGGGGTGAAAGATATTGTAAAGCTAATTAATGGTCATATGTGAGTTGAAGGATGTGATGTACTCAATTATCGTGTAAACTTCTGCCCAACTAAAAATTAGAGTAATTCATGGTTCACTCATTGTAATGAAATGGTACCAACTCTAAACACACTCATATACAACAAACACATACACCCATCAGAGCTAAAAGTGGAGTGGTAGTGATGGTAGGGTGTCAGTCATGTTAGAAGAGATATACAACATGACATAACCACTACCTGACATAACCACTACCTGCAGACCATAATTCCCCTCTGTTCTTGGCATGACAACAGTAGCTAAACCATAATCGGACAATCCAGTTGTAAAATATTAAACTACATTTAGCTACATGTAATAAACATTCTACCCAGAACAGAATGGGCCTAAATAAAGTGCACTATAGGTCAGAGTGTTCAGTTCCTATTTGTGCAGTTTATGTTTTTAAATAAATAACAACCTGCATGGTATCCTTTGTCTAAGCCAGGGCATGATTGGAGGTGAAGAGTGAAGGAAGCAATGGCACTGCCTCTGAGGTTGAGATTTGAGAGAGCTATAACGTAACATGTATATTAGGCCTTCTCCATTCCATTTTGACTTATTCATTTCCTTTCTCCAGAGCTTCCCAGACAACATGGCAGAGTTGCTATAGTAACGGGAGGCACCAGGGGAATCGGCTATGAGACCGCAAGACACATGGCCAGGCTGGGGGCACATGTTATCATAGGTAGGCTGACAGCAAAACACCCTACTGCACTCTGAAGACCTATCAGTGTTAATACATGTCAGGTGTAATTTCTGAGTGGCAGTTGTCCTGGTTTGTTATATTGTGTTAATTTCATGTTTTATTAGCTTAATTGTTGAATGTCCACAGTCAGTAATATTTAATAGACAAATAATTTCCTCAAGGGAAAAGTTTTGATAATCTTTTCAAATGGGCAGCTTTCTCCTGGAGTTTGTGTGTGTGAGGTGGAGGGTTGTCTGTCAGTCTGTCTCTCCTTCTCTGACTGATAACTGGTTGTGTTTACTTCGATGATTAAATACACCAGTTTCCCCTCTTCTCTTCCCCTCCTCTCCTCCTTTATTATTCTCTCTTTCTAGCTGGACAGAATGAGGTGGAGGGTGGGTCTGCTGTAAAGAGGATTTATGAGGAGAACAGAGAGGTCAAAGGTAACACGCAGATACACAACATTAACGGGGGTAATAGGCAAAATCAACCCTAACTGTGCTCATCTGTTCAACTGCATCACATTTGTTAGTATAAGAAAGGGTCAACCACTATCTAAGTTCCGAACCTTGACTGTACTGTTAGCTGACGAGAGACTGGGAAGCCCCATAGGCACTGCAATTTCGCCAACAGTGCACAGGGAAAGGGGAGATCTCATCAGCAGGGATTCCCAGGCCTTATGCTTTAGCATCTCCCTCAGGCAGTTAAGGCCGCTGTGAAGCTAAATGAGGTCATCTGGTGAGTGAGCGTGCCCTCACATGCATTGACCTATGAAATTTCCTAGTTGGAAGAGCATTCTGGGGAAAGAAAGAATTGGTTGGCTCGTGTCTTGGAATGAGGCTTGCCGCAATCTCAAAATAAGTTGGGAGTTTTTTCAAAAGGACGGGGTCGTTGACACAATTAAATATGAAGAAATTTCAAAGGGAGAAAACGGGGTGGAAAAAAGTAGAAAGGGAGTTATTGAAGTATATTTCTGGACTGGATCGTCTTTCTTCATAAAGACTTTAACAGGCGCTGAAATGTGTTAGTAAGTGGGGGGGTTAGGGAGCAAAGGGTGACAACATGTTGGTAGGGGAAGAGGAGGGCCATGTAGCAGTGTCCTTTTAATGACAGTGTGCTGACCATTTTGTGAGGTGTGGTTAGGGAGAAGTGTGCGTTCATGTGTCTGAATGACAATGTAATGAAATCAACACATCAGTTAATTAATCAGTGATTCACTGAAAATAAAATTTCAATGTCTAATGCATTTATTGTAAACATCTTTATTCCCCTTAAGCGTTGATGCTCCTAGACACAACTGTATGTTACATATATTACTGCAGTAGCTGGACTATATATGATAGCCTGTAGCCCATGAACATTGTAATTCAGTTGATAGACAGTAGCGCATTAACAATATTGTCTAGTTGATAAACAATGTATTATTAACAGTACCGTCTAACTTAATTGATAGATAGTAGTGTAATAACAGTACAGTCTGGTTAATAAACAGTAGCATAGTAACAGTATAGTCTAGTTAATAAACAGCAGCGTGGTAACAGTACAGTCTAGTTTATAGACAGTAGCGTAGTAACAGTACAGTCTAGTTAATAGACAGCAGCGTAGTAACAGTACAGTCTTGTTAATAAACAGTAGGGTAGTAACAGTACAGTCTAGTTTATAGACAGTAGCGTAGTAACAGTACAGTCTTGTTAATAAACAGTAGGGTAGTAAAAGTACAGTCTAGTTAATAGACAGCAGCGTAGTAACAGTACAGTCTAGTTGATGACAGTAGCTTAGTAACAGTACTGTGTAGTTGATAGACAGTAGTTGTTGTTCTCTACTGTATTGGTTGATGTAGCTCATTTGGAGATGGAAAATTGCAGAACACACACAACAAACATTTCAGACAAGTACAGACAAGTTTAAAATATTGAAATGGACAGAGGGATGCTGGGCAGGCGGTTAGGTCAAAGCTAATATAAACACACAAAGTTAAGGCTGAAATTTGTTATTAGAGGCACTATAAAAATCTGACTTGAAATGAAATACAAAAACACACAGCCAGAGGACTTTAAGGCTCTCTTCATACTGCATGTTTTGGTCTCACTCTAGGTTAAATAAGGCTTGTGTCAAACGAGGTTAAGCTAGCCCTCGGATACTTTTCACCCAGGATAGGTTTATACCTAGGTTAAATACACGTATTCCCACACAATTTATGTTTTACTATCCTTGTGGGGACAACAAAAAGTAACCCCAATTCTATCACTTTCCCTCGTTGTACATTTTATCTTAAATCTACGTATTTTCCCCCAGATTTCCAAATGTTTTTCCTTATGAGGACTGGTCAGAAGAAATGTTGGGACAGATTTTTGGGGAAATCAGGTTGTGTTGCTGGCATCAAATTCAAAACGGGCATGTATTTGACCAAAAACAATAACAGTTCTCAGTTTCAACATTAGATATGTTGTGTTTGTACTATTTTCAATCAAATACAGGGATATATGATTTGCACATCATTGCATTCTGTTTTTATTTGCATTAATTTGCATTTTATTTGCATCCCCATTTTTTTGGAAACAGGGGTTATATGTGCATAGATAACCCTAACCCACAACAAAACACACAATAAATGCGTTTCTTACCCACAACCCTCACCCTAAAGCTAAAATAGGAACCCATTATCTGAACCTAACCCTAATACAGACAAAACTCTTTCCTTAAGAACACTGGCCAAATGTCAAATTATCCAAATTTGACTGTCCTTGTGGCAATTTTTGGTCCCCATCAGGTTATAAAAATGTGAACACACACACACACACACA
>JACXGJ010014884.1:0-14198 GCA_016801105.1 Esox niger
ATATATATATATATATATATATATATATATATATATATATATATATATATATATATATATATAGATATATAGATATATAGATATATAGATAGATAGATAAATATACATATATATAGATAGATATAGACATATACAGCTCCAGAAAAAATCAAGAGACCAATGCATATTTTTCTTTCCGTTCCAAAAAAGTTGAAGAGGAATTGTTTTTGTGATGAATGAAAGTGTCCAATTTGCAGTGGTCTCTTAATTTTAAAATTTCTGTTTCAAAATCAAAGCCTTCCTTTGCGACTTTTTTGGAAAGAAAAGAAAAAGGTTCAGTGATCTCTTCATTTTTTCTGGCGCTGTAAATGATATGCATATATATGTATATCATATACAGCGCCAGAAGAAATGAAGAGACCACTTCATTTTTGATGGTGGAAAAGGCAGCAGTGGTTGGGATTTGAACCTATGCAGAAACAGCACATGCACTGGAGGCAAAAGTGCAAACCGCTGGACCATCTTAAGCCAACAAACTGATTTCATGAGCTTGTTTGAATGGCTTGACCCTTTTTAAATGTAGACTACCTTGTAGTTTCTATCTAATTCTTAAATGTTTTACAGGACATATTTAAGTGCAAATGTTAGGGTGAGGAGCTTGTTAGAAAGGAGTGCAACGATTATTCAATTCACAACAGCAATGATTGTGTGTTTATTTGTCTTACTAACCAATAAGATGGTGGTGATGATCCAAAACCATCTGTTTTAAAGTTCATTGGTTTATGGGAGGAAGGTTCCTAGTACACTGTTGGCAGCATGTTTCATTGTGCTATTTATCATTGGCCAACTTCAATGCTGTTTCTCAATTACATACATTCTTTGTTGTTTTTGTCATGGAAAAATACTCTATACTTTTTCAAAGACGTCTTGTCATGTGCTTACTTTTGAAAGTTTATGTTGCAAAACTTTTTATCAGGAATATTTTTTAATAAAAAATAAGATATCACATTCTGAAATATATTTTTTTAAAGAAAAGGCACTTTATTTAAAAGCACAGGCGAATAATATACATGTATATAAATTCTTTTGAAATATATATGTAATACACATTGCACTTGCAGTGTACCGTTGTTCTCACCAATTTTGTTTTTCCAATTGTAACGGGATAATTGCTAGAATGCTGAACTTCTTTTCTTTACGAAAATAGTTTTGTGTATTATGTGTAATTTTTTAGCATGTGCCATGTTTTATTTTCAGCTTCCTGTATAGTATTTATTGAAATGACTTGTATGAAGAAGCAGTACTGAGACCAGAACAAGACATCCTTTGTGTGGTCTCTGTATGTTACAAGAAGGAAATGTTCTCACGCAATCAATGTTTCTTCCATTAACATAGAACAGTATAATTGTATTTCTGTGAGTTCTTCACCCCTAGTACATTAACTGGTGTCAGTCTCTTTAGTTTTGCTAATGAGTTTCTAAAATCTTCAGCTGACATTGATTTAATGTTTTCAGTTTTGGTCCAAGATTCAGTCCAGTCTGTTCTAGATCAGAGTTAGCATTGATCAGTGTTAACACACTACTCTCTTCCAAAAAACTATATCAAGTAACCATATTCGATCTACTGCTAAGCATTACTTTATGTGACTTACTGTATAAATGTGCTGTGATGAATATAATAAATATAACTTTGACAAAAACTGTGAGTCTGTCTAGTGTCTAGTTCAGATCTGTTGTTTATGACCAATAACAGTAGACACATTTTTAGTGTGTGATAGTTAAGAAAGAAACCATGTGGCAAATAAACAGGTTTCAGAGATCTTTCTCAGGTCGTTTGAGACTGTAGCCCTGGAATGCAGAGTACAGTGTTCTGAAAAGTATTCACTCCCTTTGACTTCTCCGCAAGGTTTTGTGTTACAGCATGTAAATCCAGTGTTATTATCCAACAATGCATCTGGTGTATTTGCCACTGATCAACACAGAAATGTACATCTACAAGTAGTTCTAAATTAATTACAGATTTTAAACGGAAAACTATTGTACTAGTATTCACCCCCATTGCTGTGACACACCCGAATATGCAGTGATGCAACCAATTGTCTTTAGAAGTCACGTAATTAGTTGAAAGGAGTCTGTGTGTGTAATTAAGGTGTTTAATGTGATTTCAATTTATAGACCCCTGTCTCTGGGGGGGGCCCACATTTGGTTAATGCAATTCCAAACAAAAACAACATAATGAAGACTAAGGAACATTGAAAGCAAATCCAAAATATGGATCTTCCAAAGCACTAATCAGGTAGGATACACATTTCCATGGCAATGCATATCCCCCAGAGCACAGTAAAGTCCATTATTAAGAAATAGTGAGAAAATGGTACTGCTTTGAATCTGTCTAGAACAGGCCTTCCTCAAAAACCAAGTATCTGGGTGAGAAGGGCACTAGTCAGGGTAGCCACCAGGAGCCCTATGGTATCTCAAGGTGTCAGTCTTCCATTGCTGGAAAGCTTCTGAAGATATAGAGCAAAATGGATGCAGCAAAGCAAAGAGAGATCCTGGAGGAAAACCTTCTGATATCTGCAAGAGACATGGGATTTGGGAGAAGAATCTTCCAGCAGGAAAATTACCTGAACCATATAGCCAAAGACACTGGAGTGGTTTAAAAATGGGCCGATGTCCTGGAGTGGAACTGTCAAAGTCAGGACCTCAATGAAATTGAGAATATGTGGAAAGAGTTAAAAATTGTCCTCTTACAGCCCCCATTCAAGTAAAGAGAAGTTAAGCAATTTTGCCAGCAGAAATGGGAAAAATAATTCTGTCCAAATGTGCAAAATATAGACTAAAAGTTTAAATTGCTACCAAGTCCAAGGTGAATGAATAACTTTGAAAGCCAATGTATTTTATAAAATATAACATTTGGTATTCATGTTTACTATGAATCAGAAAAAGGGAGATAAGAAGGTAAATAAGGAGTGTTTATTTTGATGGTGAGAAAGCAACTGAATCCACCAGATAGAAAAAGCCTTGAATGGAGCAGGGAGAAAGATGATGTAGCACTCCAGGGTCTTGTAAGCTTATCACAGAATAGCTATCTGGCTATGTAACTCCCATCTGGCGCTGTAATAATCTAATTACCTCCACATTAGACATTGCTAGGATGTCTACCCCAGGAGGTGGGCTAAAGCTGCACCAGCCAAGTCAGGTGTGGGGTCACAGCAGGATTGTTCCATTTCAAAATGCACTTAAAGGGATTTCAACACCCAACATCTCAAATGTTTCTGAATGTTTCAAGAACAGATAAGATTAGCATTACTGAAATATTTGGTTTCAAGATAATGTGAGCTCTGAGAAATTACGCAAATCAATAAGATTAAAATTTTAACTTACAGGGATTGTATATTATTCAATTACTATGGAACTGGAAAGGGTGGGTTTTGTGACTTGCTGAAATAGAATGGAATGACCCAGGACCTCACATTCATCCCCTAAAAATGAAACCCCAGTTTACCCCTCCCATCACCCCAGGTAATCTCCCCCATGCTGCCTTCATAATGCCCTGTTTCCCTGCCTTTCTCAGGGAGACGCTCCAACCCCACCTGCCTTTTACCCTTAAATGACCCCTCAACCCTCTCTCAACTTTACCCTATTGGCTTCTAGAAGGTTTCTGCTCAGAAATCTGGCTTGGAATATTGTTTCTTGGCTCATGAAACAAGAGAATCTATATGGCCCTTTGTTGCAATTAACAGAATGCATAATGGGTAACCTAATTCTCAAATTTCACATCAACACCCTGTCTGACTGAGAGGGTTTGATTCCTGATTCCCCTGTGGACAATCCTATAAGTTTATAAGGCATGACAGCCACATAATTAAAATTTAAAAGCCCTAAAAGATATTTGTCACGTTTCATGTCAGGCTCAATATTGTTCATTTCCAACCAAAACAGGACCTCTGCTCTGGGCTTGTCTTTGAAGTGGAACACTCCGGAAGATTTTGAAAATCTCTCAACCATAACGCTGTTTTTTCTATCGGTGGGAATAAGTTGAAACGATGCTCTCCTGCATTTTGTGAATTTTATGGGGGTAACATTTAGAAATTTTTTACTGCTGCCCTTGGTCAGTATGAAGGGGCAAAGGGCAGGCCAAGAAAACGCTACCTGTTTCTATCCCTGTTTGGACTGAAAATACTGCATTCTGGGAAATCAGCAGGAGCAGAGAGAAGTTGGGGGAGGGGTTTGCTTTTGTTTCCGGCTGTGAGAGGAAATGAAAATAAGCCAGTGAGGGTCAGGTCAGGGGATGCTGGGATTTGACTCCTAGCAGTAAAGGACATGGAATGGGTCAATAGATGTCACAGTGTGTTGACTGAATTACTGCAGTACTGGATGTCAAAACGACATGCCTTAAAGCGTATCCTTTTGGAGTGGACAAATAATCTCTAGTTTATAGCTGAGTCACGTCCCATGATGCATCATCCCAATGTCTCCAGCATATTTTACCTGCAAGACAAAATGTATATATATCCCACTTGTATCTGCACAAAATAGACATTAGACACATTCATTTCAATCAGACATGGATCAGTCTTTCAATGACAATTGCACTTATTTAAAGTGCCAAAAGCAACATGCACCATGACTCACCTGCAGAGATCTATTTCTGTGTGTGTTAATGTAGGTGTGTACGTACATCACTGATGGTTCAGTCTGGGATATCTCTGTTGGCTTCAGGGCGCCGGAAGGGCATTTGGGCTTATGCTGCTGTAGGTTTTGCATTCTTTGTCGAATTTCCTAACTTTTTGTAGAGGATAAGGGGGGGACATGAAGGAGGACATGTATGAAGAATGGTGCATGCGTTTGGACTGTAACAGTGAAAGAAGGTAGAGTAGGGGAGACAGGGATGGAGGGAAAAACAAACTTTAAGAAGGAAAGCGGGAATGATAGAGACAAATACAGCCAGAGAGAATGACAGAGCAATAGGGTGAGGGATAAAATAAGGGGAAACAGACAGAGAAAGAGTGATGTATTTAAAACTACAGAGAGGGATAGAGAGAGAGTTGGCTTGAGAGAAATACAGAGGTTTGAGGTTAGTTTTATGGTCGACGGAGGGCTGTAAACACAGAGGATTTAGATCCAAGACAGAGAACTGGTGGGCTCTGCTGGAACAATCAAAATGCAGGTGGGAGGAATTCAAAGTGTCAGAGTCTTAAAAACACCAAGGAGAGTTCTCTACCTAGACCTGTACAGAAACCTTCTGACCTATTACAGACCTGCTGTGATCTGTAGAGTATTACTTAACAGTGGATCCTACAAGCCCTATCAGACAGCCTCCCCTCAGTTCACTGGCTTGCCTTCTCATTTCTTTTTACAATTTTTTTCTTAGGGGAGTTGTACCTGGTCAGTAGGGGGGAGAGGTGATATCCGTGTCCAAGCCAGGAACCTTACCATTGGAACTCGGTCTCTGCACTCTAATCCTTTCTTCATCTTATGTTTTACATACATTGCTCAGTCTGTTAAGACTTAGAGTTTACTTTGTATCTACAGTCATCCATCAATACTACCATGATGAAAATTCACACAGTATCAATGTGACCATAGGCTCTCTCTGTATAGACGTCCGCTCTGGGCTTCTCATTGGGTCTCCAGCCAAAGATCCTGGTCAACACAGGGTCTCTCACATTAGACTGCTTAGTTAGGTGTCAAAGTCTTCTGCCCATTAGCACGTTTATGTGTACTCAGTCCCCAGGCTAACCAAAGACTTACCAGAAGTCATGTTATTTATTCCCAGCCAGACCAAACACTTTATGAAAACCTAATGCTAGCTTGGTTAGAGTGAAGGTAAAGACGGGCCCAGCGGTTGGTCAGAACAGACCTGGGACTGTCTCTCCCATACGGGCTGTGACAGACATCAGGGTTTTGAAAAGCAAATAAGTACATCAGATATTCAGTGGTTACTGGAAACAGTTAGTTAGAAAACAAGAATCGCTGAGCATAACTGTTGAATGCTTGACAATTTCATGTCAGCCAAGCAGTCAAAGGGAAACCTTTTTGCTTTATTGGTATCGTAAGATTCAGAGACGTTTAAGGGCTGGGAGCTCTGAATTCAAGGTTCTGCTGCCTTCACTATCATCCATTCAATGCAATTCAGTCAAATTCCTCAGGAATATGACATTGTCAGTTATGTGTCCCCTGAAGCAGAGTGCAATAAGAAGTGTGCTGAAGAGTGCATAAATGGCAGTTGGTGGGAGAGTTCCCAGCACTGACTGCAAAGACACAATCCTAATGGCGGAGGAGAGGGAGGAGCCAGTGGCGTGTTCTAACATGATTAATTCATGATGTGACTCAGACCTCGTATTGGCCTCAGGGAAACGGGCCAAACACATGTGGTGCACATTTTGCGCACAACTTGCTCTCTCTCTCTGTCTCTCTGTCTCTCATTTCTCTGTCTTTCTCTCCCTTTCTCTGTATCTCGCTATTCCTCATTTTCACTCAAATCTCTCAATCTCCCTCTCTCAAAAAACTGGAGAAATTTTTGACAGATGTGATAGTGGTCCTGGGAGAAGGGGGGTAGGGAAATTCAGTTGGTTGGCGGGGATTCTGGGTAAGTGAGAGTGCGTGTGAGTGCATGTCTGTGCGTGTGACTTTTGGCTGCCTGGCTGCTTGTCTAAGGTAGTGCCCTGTTCTAAAGTCCAGGAGAGACTATAATCTCATATTTTCCTGTCGGGCAGAGTGCTAATCCTAGGCTTCAGTCATGGCATGCTCATAGGCGGAAATCCCGGGGAACAGGGGGTCACAACCCCCAATATATCACAGTAAACATAACTATGTAATCTCAATAATATTGTTAAATGCAATTAACACACTTGTGCTGATTACAGACCCCTAATTGTGCATTTTTAAGTGATCACTCCCACCTTTTTCATCACAATGGTTTGATCCACTGCCCCAGCCGTCAGCAGTGGCACGTCCTGCAGGTACAGTGCATGTGTGGGAATGTGACAATCTGATACTTTTGTTGGTGGCTGACTTTCAGTAAATAGTTCAAACAAAGGATACATTAGAGATTTATTTTCTTCATTTTTGCTGCATTGAATTAGTTCACATATTATGTTAGCTAGCGGTTAGCTGACGTTTGCTAGCTAGCTACAGTAACATCAACTAACGTTTGCAGCTTCGAGTTGAATGAGAGAAGCTTACAGTGCAATGTATGTAGTGTTCCTTAGCTAGCAATGTGACAGTGTTCGTGTCCACCGTATGAAAGGCACTCAATGCACGTAGCTAACGTGAGTTTAATCTACTGAGTTTGTTATGTGTTAGTAGGGTTCACATACAATAGTTTAATACGCAGAGCTATAGCAGCAGGCAAACCGATGGCGCAAACTGAAACAGCAGTATGTTACAGCACTAATTTTGATGTCCACCTCAAGAATTGCTCTTTATATAATTGTCCCCTCCAAAATGTATGTCAGATTGTCTCCCCTGGGCCTGCTGCTTTCCCACTATGTAGCTGTCATAAAGTATTTTGTGAAGGGAATCAAGACAATCAGCCAAGTTGCACATATACTCTGACTGATGCCCTTTAACCTCACACTAAATCTATCCATTTACTTCCAACAACACTAAACTGACTAAACTTGTATTACTCTGATTGTTCAATACACTTTCACTTTCTGTAACCGGCCCATTCTGGTTCCTAACCTCCCTCTCCTCAGTTTTTTCTCCAGGCACCTGTATTGACAGCAGGCAAGTGGAGCCCCATGAATGCTGCTCTTTACACATCGATCCTGACTGTTGGTGGGCTAGAGTAGGCTCTGGCACACATGTTAATCCAATGTGTTCCCTGCCCTGGCAGTGCTGGTTTGTCTATACCCTCTAGGCATTAAGCCAGGGTTTTCTTCTCTCTCACCAACAGGAATCGCTGGTTTCCTCCTGTCAGACCGGGAGGAACAACCTACCCCTCAGTCCGCCAGTGGCCCCTGTGCCACTCCCTTCCCAAGGCCCTGCCTGTGCCCTGTGAATTCCCAGGACAAACAGGGCAGTGTGTCCAGAGTCGTTACACAGTCCATGTGGGCCAAGGGAGGGTGGCTGGGGGGAGAGCCATCAACAGCCCCTTCTGTGTTCCGACTGCAACGGGCATGGAAGGGAAGAGTTATAGGTTGTTGGTATGTGTTGTTTTAATTGCCAAATTGAAAGGATAGCTTGTGCTTCTTGTAACTGGATAAACAAAATAGTATAAACCTCTGAGATAATAGTAATCAGATATTTGGTGGGTCGTCATTGGCTGCTTATAGGTCTATTGATTTGAACAAACCAACCGTCCTATGGCGCTGTGTAAAATGACTGCTCTGTAATCACTGAATAGCATGAGCGTATGTGTGCACATGGATGCGTACGTGAGCATGTGTGCTTGTCTGGTAGTATATGCATACAGGTGGGTGTGGTGTATCTATGTGCTCATCACAGTCCGCCAATGCAGGCAGGTGTGTGTGTCTACACTGCTTCACGATAGAAATATATCGCAACCCCGTGATGTCCCTGAGATGAACCCCGGGCCCTGGGTCACAGCCCCATCCCAGCCCCATGTGACTCCAGCTGTTGGCCATTCAGGATCGGCTGGGAATCGTGTTAACGTGCTAATCGTTCGTCCCCATATCCACACGCATAGAAAACAGCTTAGAGAGAGAATGGACGCTGATGTCACTCCGAAGCCATTCCCCCTCAGATCTCCCATGATGTTTTCATTTCCGACAGATTACTCCAGCAACGTTTTGAGCCTCCTCCTATACGGTCGGTAGAGACAGGAAGCCGAGAGACCTGCAAGCCAATGACCCCTGACCTTCAGATAAGAGATTACAGGTGTGCGTAACAAGACACATATGGATGTTAACTTGGTGACGTATTATCGGCTTAAACCATATTTCATTTAATAAAAGAAATGTTTCAATGACAGGTTTTAGCTGAAGTAAGAATATTTGAAATAATGTGCATTAACATGCTTCCTTGATCTGTCACAATTAAAATCTCCTCATTGCGATCTTAAAGGTGTAGAAGTGTTTAGAATTTATTTTCATGTGGAAGCGAAGTGAATAGCCTCAACAACTGTCTCAAAACAACTTCCCAACTTCCAACTCGCTCTAGTGTTTTACTTTCACATTTGGTCCACCAGTTTTAAAGACCTAATATTTCTGTTTTATATTCTAAAGATATTTCACAGGGATTAAGTTGGCACAATAATTGCTTACACTACAGTACATGTTTTCTCCTATAAACAAGAAACAAGCGAATTGTGTAGAATGTTTCCCTCCAGCAAATGAAATTAGGATTTTTCTTGCCCCAGCCTGTGTTCGTCTATGTGTTTGCCACATCTTTTAGTGACACCAGTGGAAGAGAGGTACGTTACAGTTTTCCAATGATCAAATAGAAAGTCCACATTTTATATGGTACTTCTGTATGCACCCAAAATCTGCTGTGTTGTAAAAACATGGGACCATCATTTACAGAAGATACGGTATATTATGGACATTTTGTTATATAACAAAGCACCAATCTAGATATTGCTCCTTTAAGGAGACATTGGGGGAAATGTTTTCTTATTTTAGTGGACATTTCAGCTCCAAGCATGTCCTGTTTGAAAATGTCCCACCTTGCCTAAAACAACACGCACTCGCGCTCACACACACACACACACACACTCACACACAGAGACACACACCCGCACATACAAATGATCTTGATTTAAGCACTGGAAAGGTCAACGGTAACGGTGACCCCGCTGAAGGCTGCGGATGCTGCCCGTTTCCTGAGGAGTGTGTGTGTATTCTCATAATAGTTCTAGCATGATTGTTATATTAAAAGCCCTTAAGAAATAACTCAGTTGTACAAAATGACAGCTGGAATGTTCTCACCGCTCTAACTTCTCACCTCAACCCCTAACTTTACTGCCGGCATTGTGTGAATGCAGGTCATTAAACGGTCTTCTAAGAGTGGAAGTGGCTCCTGCATTGCTTAGGGTCACTCCATTATCTGATGGGAGATTTCATCGTTTGGAAAAAAGAAAGGCTGTCTCGACCCTATCGCAAACCCCTCACGTTCCTCTCTCTTTGTCAGAGTTGACCTAGAGTGGACATGCCATATGACCCCTATTCCTTCACAATGGACCTCAGATTGTTCACCTGGCCCTGGTGTCAATAGTCCGCGTCAGACCCAATTTATCCCACAATGTCCCCTCGCATCTCCCATTGTTCAGGATCGAGGCCAGCCTTGTCCAAACGTTTACCAACCGGTTCCCTCTCTGAACTAACCAAACGGAACGCCCGTATGACTGTCGCTGTGCCCCCCCCCCCACACACACACACACACACACACACACACACATACACATACACATACACATACACATACACATACACACACACATTCACATAATGCTCACTTTGCATTCCTGCATTTGTCCTCCTTTTACAGGGTTCAGAGGTCAGGAGCGGTCTTATGTTCTTGTTTGAGGGAACATTTTTGTTGAAAAAGAAAATGAGCGAGAAAGAGAAGATGGGAAAAGTGGGCGTTCTGACCTGAGTGATAGACAAACATTTGTCCACTCCAGGAAGGGAGGGTCTATTGAGGTGCTGTGAGGCCTAGCGCCGTGCCAGGAGATAGCATGGAGCTTAGTTTAGTAGAGCGGAGAGAGTCAACAAGATTTAATGACTGCAAAGCACCCGAGGAGAAACGTCTCTTTTAGCACCGTGGCCAGATGCTTGGAGGACATGGTAACAAGCAAACAGGTCATATACCCTCCAAGGCCTATGTGTGTCATACCTAACAACATGTAAACACATTGAATAGCGTTACTGTAATACACACGCACAAATACCCAAAAGAAACCACTTCAGTTCTCACCAGTGCTGCTGGCTGATTTCAATGGAAAACACACAGTAAAAATATACATTTGTCTACCAATGGGTGGGTGAATTAATGGGCTGGTGATATAGGTGTACCAAACTGTGTAGATAAGAACAACTTGTCCTCTACTTTTTACATCCCACTAAGAGGTTAACCATTTGATTCTAAAAATATAATTACAGTGAAAGGAAAGTGTTTCTCACATATCATTCGTTTATCTTTCCCTCGGTATCAATGGTTAGATTTGTTCTGATCTGTTCACACCAGGGGTTTCCTATTGGCCTTCCCAGGGTGGCTGGTTTCATGGTTTGAGAAACTGTAGATGGTGTTGGAATGATCTGGGCTTCTGTCCTAGTTCCTACGGTTAGAGGATTAAACTATGGGAAATAATTTTCCTTTTGGATTGTACTGTTATTCTGCCACTAAGCTACACTTATACAACACTTAAAGTCAAACTTCTTGTCATACATATACTAATGTTTGGGAGTGTGAAGATTGCTGTGCTTGTGAAACTCAGATGTCCTCAAAAGTATATAAACCCATGGCAAATTTGGGGAAGTGAGGATATTTTGCACTTGGATTAAGCTTCAGGGTTTAAACAGATTTGGGGATAGTTTTAGGGTTAGGCAAAATATTGGATTTTGAGTGGAATTACATTATTACATTATTTGTTCAAGTCATCTTAAGTAAAACAAATGTGTGTGTTGCATATTTATTTTAATGGTTAAAGACACAACATGTAGTGTTCTATGAAAGACAGAGGCAAACACTGATACAAGTCTACCAGTAATAAGCTCCCAATATTTACAAAAATGAATAAACCAATCAGAGTGTACTCCTGACACAACAACATCTGTATTAGATCTGTCTTTAGATCGGCCTTTAAATCTGATTGCATGCAGTCTACATGAGACAAAAGCAAAGAGTCTAGTGAGGTATTGACTGTGGGTGTGGACAGTCTTGCTGTGTATAGAAGTAGGTGGTTGTTTTGATCATTGATGCACATAAAGAGCTTTGCATTTTTTTGAATACTATTTGAATATTAACGTGTTTTGTGGATTCAAAGAAAGCATGTCAAATGTGTGTGGCAGTGTTTTTGTGATGTCTGATGGTTTGGCTGTGATTGAACAGCAGTCTGGGGGATAGGGTGGAAACCATGTGTCTATGGTCATGGCCCATGTCCTACTGCTGACCCATTCCTGTTCCTGTTTTTTATTAACAGAGAGAATGCAACAACATGGAGACCACTCTAAATGGAAAGATGCCAGAGAAATGTGCTTTTAGAGGCCATGTGTCAGTTAATACGGTGTCAGAAACCATTTACAAGACAGCTGACGTCAGAAGAGTTCCTGCAGCCGACACATTTCTGATGACCATGCCATAATACTAGCATTGGATGGGGAGAAGTGTTTTTGTTGCTTAGTCATCACACACCATTATAATTAATCTAGATTCTCTATTATGCCACGTGGCTTATGAATATCACTCACAAGCAAACGTCACTTTCAGGAGTGGGTGAACATTCCCGGCATCCCTGTGGAACACCAGAATGGTGTGTCATACACACACCAGACAGGAGAGAGGGAGGAAGGAAGCATATGGAGGAATGAAGAGATTGGAGGAGCGTATAAGAGAAGATGGGTAAAGGAGAAGTGAAGGATTTGTTCTGGTCAGTGCTCTACATGAAGCTTGCTAGAGGAAAGAGAGATCAAAATAAACGTCAGAAAGAGCGAAAGAGCAAAACAAACAGTGAGCGAAAGAAACAGTGAGGAACAGGGAGAAAGAGATTAGTTAACCATACCTTAATCAGGAGTAATTTGGGTTCTCCCTAGGATCTCTGACTGATATCAGGAGACAGAAGTGAAAAAGGTTCAGGTTCCAAGGTTCCGCTGACATGGCCTTTCAGGGGCCCAGAACCCACCGCAAAAGAACTGAGGAACAAGAGAACCCTAAAACTCCAAACCACATGCCACATACCCAGATGGTACAATGTGTTCTCTCTCTCCAGCGTGCGCGTGTGTGTGTGTGTCCACACATGTAAAATGTTCACACACGTATCCCTTGACATTTTCTTAGTTTTTTACAGCACAAAGCCTATGAGAGGTCTTTCAGTATTCCTATGCATATCCAAATGACGGACTGAATGAATTTCTCTCGACCACATGGCTCAATTGAACTTTTTTTTCCACAGCTCTTTCACCCACATGAGTCAGTTTTTGGCTGGACTATAGTGTGCAGGACATTGCACACCAAAGTCCAGTCCCTTACATTCAACACACCTGGAAGACCAATCACCGAACTAATTAACTGAGCTAATTGAACAGCTGAGTGAATGACTGCTGGCTTTCTTTGATATAGACTACATTAAAGTTGAATTATTTACATTACATTATTTACATATTCAGGATATCAGAAAATTGGCTAGTTAAATCAGATGTAACACAATGTTGCCCTCTGCTGGGGCCACTTGGAACTTGTATCAAATAATAGCCACAGACCATAAGTGGCAGCAAATATCATCATTGCAGACAAAAGATGACCCAGAAGCACCATCCATATACAGGAATGGTCAGTATTTATGATACATGTATTTCAAATACATATTTCAAATACAAAATAGGATTTTGTAATTTGTATTTGATAGGGTTGATGAAAATGCCCCCCCCTCCAGCAAAATAAAACAAATTTTAAATGTAAAATTAGATCGATCCATCTAATGAATTCTTAAAATAGAAATGTAATGTTGAGCATAATGACATTCTGTGGGCTCAGTATTGAAACAACAGAACATCTCTTTTTGTTGTTGATTTTATTGCTCATTTCTGGTTAGAATTGTAAAATGTTCTATCCTCCAACAATATTCATATTCTTAATTTTACTCACACTGATATGAAGTTTGGATTATTACAAAAATGTAATTACAAAAAAAGTTTTAGCTATATTTTTCATACACAAATGGAGATTTCTTAAAATTTCCCCTTTACTAGAACATTTTGAAAGGGAGTATTTTATTTTTCTATATTCAGACTCAGTGCAAACCTTCAAGTGTTTATTAAAGACTCATCTCTTCAGCCTGGTCTATGATTAAGTGTTGTCTGGCCCAGGGGCGTGAAGGTGACCAGAAAGGCCTGATCCTGTCCACCCTTGCTGTCTTGCCAGGTGGGCTCTCATCGCCACTGGGATGCCCTCCCTCCAATGCCATTCGGGGGCGGAGTCACTGGCTTGTTGTTGTCTCCCTGTTGCACACTGTGCAATTGGGCTGTGCCCTGCTGGCAATACTCGGCCCTCATTCAGGATGGTTGCGGTTGGTGGGCGTCCCTTTGGTTGATGCTT
>JACXGJ010014885.1:0-14317 GCA_016801105.1 Esox niger
ATCAGGACAAGATCAGAAGAGATCGGGTCAAGATCAGGACATGATCAGGAAACATCAGGACAAGATCAGAAGAAATCGGGTCAAGATCCGGACATGATCAGGAAACATCAGGACAAGATCAGAAGAGATCGGGTCAAGATCAGGACATGATCAGGAAACATCAGGACAAGATCAGAAGAGATCGGGTCAAGATCAGGACATGATCAGGAAATATCAGGACAAGATCAGAAGAGATCGGGTCAAGATCCGGACATGACCAGGAAATATCAGGACAAGATCAGAAGAGATCGGGTCAAGATCCGGACATGACCAGGAAATATCAGGACAAGATCAGAAGAGATCGGGTCAAGATTAGGACATGATCAGGAAAAATCAGGACAAGATCAGAAGAGATCAGGACTGCAAGGTAACAGCAGAACTATGGTGCCCCACATGGTCTAAACTTCTGCTTTGACTGTTCGTTTCTGATTCTCACCACCTTTCAAGAAGCAGACATGCAATTTGTTCACACCACAACACTGTAGATTTGAATTCACATTTTCCTGAATGTGAATCAGTAAAAAGCCTGTCAATTAAGCAGCTATGATTTGCTCATTGACTTTTCGCTCATTTCAGAGGAAATTGTCTGAAGCGCTCTTAAGTTGTTTCATCACCAACTTTTAAAGTCTAATGGAGATAAATCCGGGACAGGCTGTCTTCAGTCTTGGCTCAGCAAACAGACACAGGCTCACTGACATCTACAACATAATATTCACACTACTACAGCTCTACAACAGAAGGCCAATATGGTCCAATATCCATAAGAGCATAATGTCCCTAATTGATATCCACAGCAAGCATCAGCCAAAGCACCAATCTGGGACCCTCTCTCTCAAATATGCAAATGTATTCAGAGATAGGCCTTGTCATTGGGTGCTGCCTGCAGAAGAGAGATTGGATGAGGTGAATGTGTGTGTGTGTGTGTGTGTGTGTGTGTGTGTGTTTGTGTGTGTTTGTGGCTGCAAACGGCCTGTTATTACCACAGAGGAGACGAGTTAGTTCACGGCCATTGCTCTGGACCTCCTTCTGATACAGCCATTCATTCCAGGTATCCTCACACATGTATTCAGGAGCGCTCACAAAGGTTCACCATTTTAATAGAAATAGATTTTGTATAACAAATGTGGTTCACAGCAATCTACACATAGACCTTCAATGATATATTATGTATACTGTGTGTATATTTTTTTTTACCCTAAGAAATATAGATAAGTCCTGCCCTCAAAGCATTGGTGCCCCAAATGTGGGTCACAGCCTGTAGGTTTGGTGCCCCCAAATACTAAATACTCACTACATATTGGAAGGCTCGGCATTTTGGGCATTGAACCATCCAAACTGTGCATAGTTTATGGTGAACGTACAAAGGCTATTGGCAATAAAAAATATAGCGCGTGCGTGCAGCACTTAGCCACCATACTGGCCATAAACTACAAAGCTCTGAGGTGCCTTTCTCCGTCCTTAAACAGTTACCAATGCGACTACAATTTTGAAAATAAATGTTGTGTCATACCTGTGTTGTATGATCTTGAACACCGTGGCTATCAACCAATCAGCATACAGACCTCACCAAGCAATTTATAAGTGTCGTTGTCTTCAGTTGTTCCTCCAGGTCGGGATGGGAAAACTGAAAAACACTAACACTCATAACATGTTAATAACACTAATTACATGTTCAATACAGGTGATGGATTCCACTAACAAAAGATAAATCTGCCACCAACACCTGATGATTCACACCTACCCACTGTCCTTACTCACTCAGCAATCAATTTAAACATAAACAAGGCCCAGCCATGACACCTCAACCCTGCCTGGAGAATAAACCCTCTGTTGTAACTGTACACATCAGCAAGTACATACAGGCAATCAGAAGTCTGTTGGATGTTAGCTCAGTGGTAACTAGCCCAAATCCTAGAAGAAGCATTCTGGTATGATCTATGATGGCATGGATGTTGACCAGAAGGATTCTATCAATCACAAACAATTATTTCAGGTTACAAGAGTATGTGCTTTGAATTCATTTGGATGAAGCCAAACATGGTCCGTCTTCCTCTGTCCTTGCTCTATCTCCTCCGAATTCTCACTCCTCCGAAACAAAAAAGACGGAAACAGCTTTCACAGGGGAGGAAAAAAGCAGAATGGTGCAGGCGGACGGATGAATGAAGAACTGAGCGCCCACACAGTGAAGAGGAGTAGATGGCAAAGAGTGGTAGAGAACGTCACAGGCAACACAGAGAATGTGGGCGCCGGAAGATGAGTGGGAGTGATGTGGGATGCATTCCAACACTGCTCTCCGTCTTTCTATCTCTCCGTTCTGTCCATAATGTCCTTCTGTCTTCCTCTCTCATTTCCTCTCTAGCACTTCGAACAACGGAAAGGCCATTTTAGTGGAGAACGGGCCATCATTTCCAAACCCCCACGCTCTAGTAGCGAACCACCATTTATACCCGAACACAATCAATGTTTTCATTTCTTGACCTGAAGCGTTACCTTAACATGATTGTATTTTTGAACAGTCATGCAGGCCAGTACAGAGGGGCTGTCCTTTTACCTAGCATGGCTCCTCACAATCGTGTGACCTCCATCTGTAAATAATGAATCATCTATGGCTTCCGTCCACATCCTCTGTGTGTGTGTGTGTGTGTGTGTGTGTGTGGGTGTGTGTGTGTGTGTTTGTGTGTGTCTTCATACTAGTTTTATGATCAGTATAATATCCTACAACTGAGACTAGTGTCACTGCCTGTCCTTCTGCTGACAACACCCACACAAACCCACTCTCATGAGAAATCAGGACCTAAGATGCAGACATAGACAGACCTTATTCAACCAAAAAGACACACGAAACAGCGAGAGATAGAAAGAAACAGAAATACAAGTATTCATTCTGAAGAATAGGATTCTAAAAAGTGCAATTTGTATATGATTTTAAAAACACTTGTAAGACATGCATGCGAGTTTATCTTGTCCTTCTGTCCTTCTGAAGGGAAACTAGCTGGCATCATTTGACAGAATACGCCCGAGCCCTTTGGCTCCATATCATTCTCCCTCCATCTCTTCCCTCTCTCTCCCTCTATCTCACTCACACTACTAACACCTGAACTAATGTTAACATTTAAAAACACAACTTTTATGTCCAATCCTAACCTTAATCTTAACAAGTGAGCATAACGCTAACCGTAACCAACGGTCAAAACCCCAAATCATAAATCCGAGCCTAAAC
Source organism: Esox niger (assembly GCA_016801105.1). Lineage (NCBI taxonomy): Eukaryota > Metazoa > Chordata > Actinopteri > Esociformes > Esocidae > Esox > Esox niger. Next base: position 3,260 of record JACXGJ010014885.1, read on the forward strand.
CTCGATCTGAAGAGAAAACGGATCAGATCAGATCAGGAGCACATTTTCTATATAGTCAAAGAACTATCTTGGTGCTGAAGTAGAGTCGTCATTTAGAGGAAAAATCTGACCGCTTTATAGGAACCTACAGAACGGACAGCGTTTGGGGAAAACAACCTGACATTGGCGCGATGCTGTGTCCATTTTCTATGGATAGACCGTGTGTGTGTGTGTGTGTGTGCGCGCGTGTGTGTGTGTTTGCGTGTGTGTGCGTGTGTGTGTGTGTGTGTGTGTGTGTGTGTGTGCGTGTTTACACAGGCGGCTGAAGGGGTTTTACAGGGATCTAAGGCTGATGGATTGGATGTTGGAAAACAAGGACGACTTGACTGCTTCTTTGGATCAGACAAGACTGGAGACTCAGAGGTGAGGAATGTGTTTATGACGGTATGTGGTGATTAGGGAGGGGGGAGGCCTGGTAAACTCTGACCCAGTTCAGAGAGCCATCATAGGTAGGTTTAATTTGGTTCACAACAAACAGCTCTGTCCAGGTACTGTTCACGTAGAGCGTATATAGAGAGCAGCAATCCTGACCCAGTTGTTTGCTCACCTCAGCGGTCCTGAACTCATCACATTCAAGTTGAATTACTGCATAACTACACATTTAACCCGAGGGTTGTAGTAAGGCACGGGTTTAGAATTTAGAATTAGGGGAGGACGGGGGGTCACGACCCTACCAATACTACAGACAGGTCAATTTGACCCCCCGGTAAGAGGTGAAAATCCTGGGATCCATTGACCATGACCCCCCAATATACAAAACAAACCTACGCCGTTGACGCCAGGAGATGCAAGAGGGTAATGGGGCTAAGCCAATCATATTCAGTCACTAAATAAACCCGGACAGTGCTGGCTCATTGCTCCACCCTCCGTGGGACCCTGGGCCAATCCACAAGCAGGATTCCACAAGTCTGGTTCAAAGTTCATTCTCCACTTTATGAAACGTCAGTAGAGACAGACTTCTCTGATGTAATACGTAAAAATGATATACGTATTACAAGACAATATACACTTTTTTGCCGTTTCAAAGCGAAATTCTGAGCAAGAATCTGCGAGACAGCCAGTCGACATCAGTGGAGGCCCCATTAAGTGTCTGTGCCCTGAGCACGGCAGCTTGGCAGTTTGGCAATGATTAGGCCTATACTACAAGGTTTAGATATTAGGCTAGACGGCCATATTAGCTGTCGTGGGCTAATGCTAATATCCACAAGGTGGAGTACTGCTGATGCCCGTTTTGAGACTGGTTTATTCTAGAACTCCCAACAGTCAGTTGATACCCTGATTGAGCTCAGAAATGGTATGTTATTTCAGGGGGCAGTAAGTTCCCTAGAGGCCACGGGGCCTTATGTATGGGAAGAGTTGGCCCTGAACACACACACAAACACACACTCTCCACTTATCCACCCTGCTCCTGAGTGGTAAACAGAGCTTCTATGGAGTGGAATGAAGACAGGCAGAAAGAAAAACATAGAGAGACAGACGGACAGACTAAGTTTGACGATTAATAATGAATTGTGTTTTTCGCTTCTTTTTTCTCTTTTTACTTGCTTTGGCAGTGTGGGCGGGGCAAGAGTTTCTGATTAACCCTCACGGATCAGTCGTACTGTGTGTAAGGGGGTTATGGTTTGGATGTGCACGACACACCACACAGGCTGTGTTAAGAGGCATTCAGAATGCTTCAGTACAGAATCTCGAAATGGTTTTCAACTGAACTGAATTCCATCTCTTTGCCATTTGCGTGATAAAGACGGAGAGAAGCTAACTGTTTTGTGTAGCTCTAGGAATCTAACTTGATGTATGTTTAGACAAGACTGAAACAGCAGAAGGAATCACAAAATGAAAACGGCAGCAACAAAATGCCACCCCCCCACACACCCCTCCCTCCCCGACTCCACTCCGGTATTCGGGCCGCCTCAGCTACATGCTCGGTAACACAGCCGATCTGTCTTGATGTCAACACACACTGGGCTTTAGTAGAGGTCCCAACCCACTGTTGACCGAGCGGTGAAACACTCCACAGTATCAGACAGTTCTGCATCACCACATCAAACTCAGTAAATAACCTCTTACTTGGTTTCATGGTAAATTAAACCAGTTAATATCACAGGTCTGCTGCATGTATATCATATCTGGCTGGCTAGCCACCATTTGCATGTTGAGTGAAGTCGTCATTTATCTCTCTTTCTCCAGGCGGTCAAGCACCATTAACAAAGCCTCTCGGCCCTAAAGCGAGCTCAATTAAATCGCATGACAGCTGCAAGCTTGCCTGCTATCTACAATACAAACGGCTAACCAGCCATAGCTAGCTAGCGCTTACAATGTGTGCTGGTATGGAAACTAACCAGCCATAACCATTCAGTTCCCTTGTCAGGGAACCATTAAAGAAAGAGAATGAAGTCTATCTAGTAATTACATTTATTATCAATACATTTCTGATTTTGAATAAACTTGGAGATAAAAGATATTCATATTCAGGTAGACCATTGGAAAGTTATACAACCATGTCATTGAATTTACCGACAACAGCTGAATTTACCGACAACAAACACATGACATACACTGTATATAGAATAACACACACTTATTCTGTTGAGTTTCTATGACCTGACTCACCGGAAAAGTCATTTACTGACCGGTAAAGAATTCAGACTCAGGTCTATTCCACTCAGGGTTCGGAGGTCAAAAAACAACCCTGGGGTGAATGGATTTTTTAATCCCATTATTGAGGGAACATGAAGACAAACAACAAATATTCTCCTAAACCCGATGGTGGGTTTAAATAATTCACACAGATGTTATGTGTATTCTGTATCTGTGAATAGCGGTGAGGATAACTTAGTGTAATGGTTCTGGCAGGGTGTTTTACCGGACCTTGTGGGGCTGAGGTCTGTTGGTTTACGTCTGACTGGAAGAAGTGAAAAACGGGTGTATCTCTGCAGTGATGAATTATTGAACAAGACTGTAATCATTCACGTGGATTTACGAGCGTACTCCACTGTGTGTGCACATACGTTGCGCGCGTGTGTTCACCTGACCGCGTGTGTTCCAATGTAAGGACGTGCATTCTGTGGTCATCAGCAGCTGTTCAATTATTGAATAAAGCCATTATCACGTTGGCAGATTAGATATTTACACTTTCACTAGTGTTGCCCTGGCGATAGCGGGGCTCAACATCACCCCTTCTGAGCAACAGAGTAACACCTTTGTCAGCATAACGCTCTCACACACACACACACACACACACTCGCGCGTGCACACACACACACACACACACACGGAGTAATACAAACACCCCGTGACCGCTTTGGGACACTAAGGGGCGCACAAGAGAGTTGGTTGTTTTCCATTGGTGGTTGAAGCGCGTCAGAAAATATGTCTCCGCGGTTTCAAAGAGCACGCCTGTCCTTCGACGCCTCTGGAGGCAACAGGTTAAACATCAGGCGGTCGTTGGATTGAAATACCTCAGCCAACCTGTTAGTATGGGTGCATACATAATGTGTATGCACTGTATACATGAACGTATCTGTGCGTGTAGGTGTGTGTGTGTGTGTGCGTGTGTATGTGTGTGGGTGTGTGTGTCTGTGTGTGTGTGTGTGTGTGTGTGGGTGCAATGTTTATGTTTATGTAACCACGGTAGTGAGTGCTTCTCTTCTCACCTAGAGGTGGTGGAAAACAGCTGAGGCAATGGTGGGTAACTGCTTTTCTCAAGAGAGATGTGTGTGTGTGTGTGCGGGTGCGTGAGTGTGTATGTGTGTGTGTGTGTGTGTGTGTGTGTGTGTGCGTGTTCCGCAACTTGACATAACCTGAGGTGTGATAGGGTCTTTCCCGTTACTCAGACGTAGGAGAGAACAGCTGTTGGTCAGTTTGATCCTCTGAGGCTGAATGTGTGAAAGCCAAGGCATCCTGGGATACGTGCCTGACCTTTCCCTCAGTGACGGCAACATTTTTACTCCGGGTTTAGAGTAACCTCTGACCCCTCACATCTCACTGAGGTTGGCATCACCTGACTTCCATGCACCTGACAGACATTAAGCCACCCAGAAGAATAACAACAACATGCCACCAGAACATTCTCTCTCCCATTCAGTGTTCCTTGCACTCGCTTAAATCCAAATTCAGATTGCTTCATTGGCATGAAATGCAGTTTGTATCCAGGGCTGAAGGAGAAGAGAGTTAAAGCATTTCAGGAAATATAATACAATACAATGATGTTAATACATTTCAAATTATTTTAGGTCCAATTCCCAGTGGCCAGGTTAAAAATGGATGTGCTTGATATTATATCATAAGTGTCTATGAAATGACAAGAATATGAATGTAAAATCACAATATATGCAAGCAGAGGCGTTGTGAGGATCACAATACATTTGGGGCTTGACGACGCCCTGGTCTGACGACGCCACTTAAACAAGAAATGCATACAGCTCCAAAAAAGTTGTAAAGGAAGGTTTTGAGTGAGGAACAGAAGGGTTTAAATGAAGAGACCACTGCAAATTGAACGTTTCTGTTCTTCACTTAAAATGTTCTTTTTCAACTTTTTTAGAAAGGAAAGAAAAAGGTGCAGTGGTCTCTTAATGTTCTCCAGAGCTGTAGATCTATCTTTCTTCCCATTGCCATGCCTTCTGAAGGTTGCTGATGTTCCACTGGAGCACAGACTGACTGTTATGTGAACAAACTGTCACAATGGACTTGAAGAGAGAATATAAGAAGGAATGGGCGTGGCAACACCCTTTTTAATGACATTTACTACACATAATGTCATATGTCTCAGTACTACTTGTGAATGGCTAAACAGCCTCGAAGAGGAATCCAACAGGCTGTAGTCACTTCCACAACTTGACCTCCTGTCAGGTTGACACACCTGATACCGATTGTTGTTCATTTATGCCACTGGCCTTTGCCAAACGGGACTTTTAGAATCGGCCGTAGAAACCTCCCACTTCAAATCACACCAACACAGGTGGAGCGCCACAAACCCGATGTTAGCCCAATATTGACGTGCTAATTATTAGCTTCTGTTGTCCTGTATTTATGCCAGGCCGTTATGGTCAAAACACATTTGTTTATAATCTGCCTGAGAAAATATAGCCTCAAAATGAAATGCATCCCTAATCATTTGTAATTTTTTGTCTCGAATCATATACTTACATTTCTCTCTTTTTCTCCCACCATCTCTCCAACAAGGGAATCTGCTGATTTGACTGATCCATTGTGTTCAGATTAAGAGGCCTGTTTTGGTTGTCCTAGATCGTCTATTCATTTTCTCTTTGGGGTAGGAGTAGAGGGATCTACCATTTGATCTTTCACTGGGGATTGTTTTCTGTAGAGGGCAAGACCCTGACTGTCATCATTGAATTTGTAAGTTTATGTGTGTGTGTTTTTCCTCTTCGGTTAAGTAGAGCCACATCCGAGTAATATAAGGAATTGAAATGCAGAAAGAGAGAAAGTGTAAAGAGAGAGAGAAAAGCATTGCACATGTCAGCTCTAGTGTATTTTCACAACCCATTTCACAACCATTTTCTATCCTGAGACCACCGAATAACAGTCAATAGCTCTTGACAACCATCATTAGTGGAGCAATAAAATGTTTGACCAAGTTACATTGTCAAATCATAAAAGATTTTAATACTTCAGTACTACCATATTTGCCTAAACATTTTTGCTACGTAAAATGCTAATAAAGTCAGAATGCAATGATGTGCAAATCATTTATCCCTACATTTAATTGAAAACAGAACAAAGACAAGGTATCAAATGTAGAAACTGAGAAAATGTATTGTTCTTAGAAAAATACATGCCCAATTTGGTGACAGCAACATCACAAAACTTGGAACAGGGGCACGTCTTCCGCTATGCTGCATCACCTCTTCTTTTAGCAAACGTTTGGGAACTGAGGAGACCAATTGCTGTAGCTTTGAAAGTGAAATGTATTCCCATTCTTGCTTGATAAAGTATAGTACAGTTTAGCACCCTGACTCTTACTACGGAACCATGCTACTGTAATACGTGCGGAATGTGGTTTGGCACTGTCTTTGCTGAAATGAGCAAGGCCTTCCCTGAAAAAGAGAGTCTGGATGGCAGACTGTGCCGTCTTTCACAAAGTGATAAACCCCTCCCAATCTTTACTTGATGTTCATTTTATACCCAATCATGTTACTGTTGACAATTAGCTGTGAGATGTTTCACTAGGATCTTTTTTAGTACTACACAATCTTCTGTTACCCCTGTCCTAGCTTTTTTGTTGTTGTTTTGCTGCCATCAAATAAATGGACATATTTTTTCCAAGAAACAATCAAATTCCTAATTTTCAACATTTCATATGTTGTCTTTACTATTATCTATTGCACATAGGGTTAAAATGATTTTCATATCATTGCATTCTGTTTTTCTTCACATTTTACACAGCATCCCAACTTTTTGGGAAACAGGCTTATATAATCCCCCAGCTATTATTATTTTTGGAAGAACAGAAGATATATGATAGACCTCAAAAAACATACTCAAGCCACCTGCTATACCCTTGTGGACCCAGGTTTAAAACCCCCTTCCTCCATCTGACAAAAATCCCTGGCCCTGCCGGAGCATTAAAAACACAACCTTTAACTGTGTCTGTGCTCCAGGTGACACCAACCCTGCCCAGTGCAGGTTTATGAGGCAGTTCCATCATCTCTCCTGGAATACGAGGGCACTTTTTTGTAGATGTGTCTGTCCTCCCAGGCACAAGCCAGGTGCTCCATCTCGGGCCCACAGACCAAACCAGATTAGAAAAATACATGGCTCCAACTGACTTTGTTAACAGCTAGTGCTGTGCTCGGAATTTCCAGAAAAGTGTGAAGGTCAACTATCCAATTTTCTACAACACTGTTGTGTGTGTGTGTTTTGGACCAATATATGACATGTATGTTTCTGGACATTATACAAGGCTACCATGTTGTGGGCGAGACCAGGCATTGCAGATTCCTATTAAGTTTGCGAAGGTCGCTACACAATCCCACTTTTGCCCAACAAGGTGACGGTGTAGCCAGGTTTTCTCCAAGCAAGATTAATAGAACTGTCTCAATCAGAGAAAGGGAGAGGGCATGGCCGTAGGCCAGACCAATGTTACATGTACTTGATTCCATTATTACATTCTGAAATGCTACCACATACTGACATTTTATCGATTACAAATGACATGACCTTCCCCTTAAAGAAAATAACTCTAATCCCTGGCTGTGAAATGAAAAAGCAAGGCCCTCAATCATTTCTCTCCAGGTACCAATTTCACACACTTTGTACATTCCCCAACTGTCATAACGCACTCCATTCACCTTGACTTTACTCATATTAAACTCAGGTTGACCTAACTCTCCTTTATTCGTTTACAGCCTCACAAATGCCTTCGTCGATAGTGTTGACATGCACTGTGCGTAGCGGAGTGGAAAGGCTGAGGTAGGAAAGGGAGGAATGTGACATGCTGTACTGTATATTATATTAGTGATTCTGCTGCATAGTTAATCTATCCTATACTGTACCAACCTCCACCTATTCAACAGGATATCTTACCCCAACTATCCTATACCGTACCAACCTCCACCTATTCAACAGGATATCTTACCCCAACTATCCTATACCGTACCAACCTCCACCTATTCAACAGGATATCTTACCCCATCTATCCTATACCGTTCCAACCTCCACCTATTCAACAGGATATCTTACCCCATCTATCCTATACCGTACTAACCTCCACCTATTCTACAGGATATCTTACCTCATCTATCCTAGACCGTACCAACCTCCACCTATTCTACAGGATATCTTACCCCATCTATCCTATACCGTTCCAACCTTCACCTATTCAACAGGATATCTTACCCCATCTATCCTATACCGTACCAACCTCCACCTATTCAACAGGATATCTTACCCCATCTATCCTATACTGTACCAACCTCCACCTATTCAACAGGATATCTTACCCCATCTATCCTATACCGTACCAACCTCCACCTATTCTACAGGCTATCTTACCCCATCTATCCTATACCGTACCAACCTCCACCTATTCTACAGGATATCTTACTAACCTCCACCTATTCAACAGGATACCTTACTAACCTCCACCTATTCAACAGGATATGTTACCCCATCTATCCTATACTGTACTAACCTCCACCTATTCAACAGGATACCATAACCCCTCTATCCTATACTGTACCAACCTCCACCTATTCAACAGGATATCTTACCCCATCTATCCTATACCTTACTAACCTCCACCTATTCTACAGGACATCTTACCCCATCTATCCTATACCGTACCAACCTACACCTATTCAACAGGATATCTTACTAACCTCCACCTATTCGACAGGATACCTTACTAACCTCCACCTATTCAACGGGATATCTTACCCCATCTATCATGGGGAAAGAGAAGTGCATTCTAGTGCTTACCAACCAAGACTGAAATTCTCATTTTCTCTCACTCTCTACTATGACAGACATAAGCTTCCAACTGAATCAATTCAATCAATAGCACTTAATACATATCCTTCTAAAATCCTAGTCACTGGAAAGGTAACCAACACGCTTTAGATAAATTGAAAACGTAGGCATAAGATATAGAATTCAGTACTTTCGTGTAGAAATTATAACATTCAAAACAAATTTTTGAGTTGGCCGCTAATTTTGCAAGACCGGACTCAATAGTTTATTAAAAACATAGCTTGGACGTGAATTTGATTTTAGCCGAATCACCACCGTAGAAAACGACACTGCCAAACTGTGCCTGTACGAAATGTTTCAAAGACAACGATGAAAACCCGAGGACGGAAAGCTGCCAAAAAGAGAAGTCTCGAATCCGTAAATAGGACGGGTTAACTTCCAAATGGTCTACTGCGCAAACATTAGCCCACTGCATGTGCGGAGTAAAATAGAAGTGCGAGGGTTTTGACATCACCGTCACTGAGCTGCACTCTGCGACACTGTGAGTCAGGGAAAATCTAAAACTCCTGAAGGACTGACACTATATTTTCCTCTTCATCTTGTAAGCCTGCAATGTGTGACTGTGTATTCCAACTGCTAGGACTATGTTATTGATGGATACAAAGAACAGTTATTTTGATCTCAGATTCTCAGTCAGCGGTAAGGTAGCCTGTCACTTGGATAATTTCTAAAGTTATGCAGTAATGTCATGTGACAGAACTGATGTAAACAAATTTGTATAAGGATATTTTTTCCAGGATTCTACAGTCAAAAAATTTCGCCTGTAACGAATACGACACGGGAAACCAGGTGGAGTGGTTACGCAGAGCTTACAATTTAATTCCAAAAGGCAAAAAAACTTGGGGCAGCCAGATTTCGGTCGACAGAGATCAGATATGCAATGGTACGCAGCAGAAACTGATCGGTACCATGGAGAATGTAAAAACTAGATCAATAGCAAGAACCAGACTTCCTTCGTTTTAGTTGATAAAAAATAACACTCCAAAAAGAGCCACTAAATGCACTGGGGTAGACCAGGCCGCACATATCTATCATATTTTAATATATAGGTGTGGAAAACTAAAACGACCACACCTGCGGAACTGTATGACAGTTATTACATTTGAGTTGATACCCAGGCGATCTAATTGCCTTTGCATCCCCTCATTTAAAAGCATGGCCAGACGCACATCCTAAATCCATTCCGTTTGCACTCAATTGAAAGAGCCTTTCTCTCCAGAAATCCATTTCACACCTTATATTCTACCCCATTGTAACCCAGCCCAGCTCACGTCCCAGGAAAATGAATTAGACTTAGTGCATACCACATCTGGCAAAATGACAGTATACCCACTCCTTCAGGTATAACCACCACCATGGCTAAAGCCAGTCCTGGCAGAGCATAGTTCATCCTGGTTCAGCCTGCTTTCATGCTAGTTCATGCTAACGGGAGAGGATTCCGGCTGTTAACTGGAGCTTCGTACCAAGAGGCCAGCTCCTCAGACGTGTCTTGATACCCTGGGCATTTTTCTATATGTTTTATAACTTACAGCTGGCTTTACATGTCTAACACTCACACACACACACACACACACACACACACACACACACACACACACACAATGTAACCCTGTTTAATGCTTCCTAATCTGGCCTAAACAGTCTGTACAGGTCCAAGGACAAACAAGGCTATCTGACTATCTTAGTGTGAGCGGGAGATCATTGATCTGTTTAATATTTCATAACATATCTGAGAAGAAATGAGGAGGATGGTGGATGCAGGGGGGAAGAAGGAGGAAAGGAGTGAAAGGAGAAACGGACACAGGGAAAGGAAGGTAGAGGAGGGGTATTAACACCCTCTTTCTCATCTGAGGTAGTTGAGTCATCACATATTCATGAGCAAGAACAATGAGTTGAATGTGTGTGTATACGTGTGTGTGTGTGTGAGAGAGAGCATGAGCTAAAGATACCATCAGAGTCACTGATCATACTTACTCTGCATTTCACCATCGTCCCTCAATCTTTAACTGCCAGGATGCCAGACAAGAAAGGCGGGGACCAGCTGTTAACATCAATAATTCTCATAATACATGAAAGTGAATATGCTCATTCTTTAAATCATTTGGTTGAATGCGTATTTGTATGTATGTGTGTGTGTGTCGACAGCTGGGCTGTATTTCGACTGATTCATTCATTAGAGAGACATGTCAAAGCCTACTCTATGTGTTTGTGAGTGTGTGTGTGTGTGTGTGTGTGTGTGTGTGCGTGCATATCTCTGTGTGTGTGTCTCCAAGTAGATTTCCATTACAATCTCAAATGCCCAATTCATTATCAGAGCCACTCTATGTTCTGCTACTCTTACCCACCATCCACTAATGTGAACACACCCTCCACTAATGTGAACACACCCTCCACTAATGTCTACACTCCCTCCACTAATGTGAACACTCCCTCCACTAATGTGAACACTCCCTCCATTAATGTGAACACTCCATCCATTAATGTGAACACACCCTCAACTAATGTGAACACACCCTCCACTAATGTGAACAC
>JACXGJ010014886.1:0-14230 GCA_016801105.1 Esox niger
CAAGTCAATCAACTAGTGCAAGTCCTGAATTGCAGCATATTCATGTTACAACAAATATACAAAGTCAATTATTTTATTTTAATGCTTTAATGTCACATCATATTAGCAAGCATATTCATGAAAAGATGATAATGATATTTATAGTAGCTGATGTTTTGATAACCACTTGATAACCATTAGGGCCAGTGAGGCAGTTGGACCCTGCCTAGCTGCTGAGACTGCTATGTTTATTATCCTGTAAGTGTAAGGTTGACACTGGTACATAGTCATTTATACCACTATTTTGGGTACCTGCCAATACACTTCAGACAGTGAGACAGTGCTTTTTTATCAGTGCTTCGGACTTTATATGTCATGCTATGAATACGGAGCAAAGGTGCAGACCACCTTTAATTAGGAGATATTTCACCCATATCAATATCAAATTTACCATTGTTCATTTTATATAGAATGTTTTTAATATAGTTCCCATTTTAGGCTACCAAAACGTTCTGGCCTCTCTGCTGTTGCTTTCACTTAATAGGCAAACAGTGTTTGTCTGAATTGTTAACACATGCACAAGCTTTGTATTTCTAAGCTTTGTATATCGAGTCTGTTGCTGGTGTCTGACAGCAAAGTGTGAAGGCCAATCAAGCAGGCCATGTAGAAATTGACCAGTTGGGTATATTTAGAAGAAATCTCTGGTGAGCTCAGCAGATGACCTGGCAGACCAGGGAAATATTTACAGTTGATGAATAATTATAATAATAAATAATAATGCTCCCCACATTTGAGAGAAGAACAAATGTGTCAGGCACTATCGTCTGCAAAATACTTCACTAGATGAACTAGAGGGGCTTCATGGCAAGGTGCAAAACCACTCGCCTCAAAAGCAGAATTGCCTGGTCTGCAGAGTTTGGTGAAGATTAACACGGACCCAAGAAATGGCAAAAGGAAAGCATGGAGAAAAAAAGGAAGTGGAATACCTTATGAGAAATAAGATGGGTTTTGTGTTTTGGGTGTGTTTATTTGCCACTGGAACCGGCTCAGTTGTTGTCATTGGTGATGTAATTGCTGACAGCAGCAGCAAGATATATTCAAAAGTGCACAGATACTTTCTCCTCGGTGTTATGTTTGAAATAAGGAGTGTGTGACAGCGGTTTGTAGCCTTTCAGTGCCATCTGCTTACTTACATATTCGTCATGTTACAGAACTAACTGATCAACTGTACATCAGGCATAACTGAACTATCACAGCCAAATGGAACTGTGTGGTGATGTTAAGATTAATGCAGCACTAAGCACAGTGTCCATACATAACACTCAGATTCAACCAAACACCTCTAAGATCACTGGAACGCCCTTAATGAGCAGCAGAACAATGACATCAAACATGTTGCCACAGCTATTAAGGGGGTTTAATCCAGTTGATGAATCATGCTAATCACAGGCTGAAGACGAAAGGTGATCTTAAATATTACTTCAATGGAATTTAATCAATTCACTTAATGAGTTGCGGTAATGGTACCTTTAATTTTGCTGCCATTTTCTCTTGGGACATATTGCAGAAATATTTAAGCATTTTGTGAAAATTAGATCCCAACGATGCTGCAGACCAATTATAAATTTATTGAAAACCAGCTTGTTCAAACTTCGCATTGACTGTTTTGTATCTTAATGTGGTTTTTATGGCGTTTCGTATTGTATTTTTCTAATTAAAATGAGTTGATAATTATAGTGAAAATGTGTAGTCGGGTCAAGTGTACTCTGGTCAAGAAAAGGAAACTTTCAAACAGGACAGAACAGCAACCAAATCATAACAAAATGCAATTGGAGTCAATAAAATCCCAAAGTGTTTAAAATGTCATGAGAATGGAATCTGAAAGGATAAGACAAGAGCCAGAGGCCCAAATCAAATTGAAGGTTTGTAGATTACATGTTACATACACAGCATGTTTACTCAGACCTTTTGATTTATAAAAGCTTTGCACAGACACTTAATATGGCAGTGAATGTATGACAGCACCCATTCAATGAATCAGAAAGAGGCTATTCATTTTCATGACTAAATGAACATGCAGCTAGAAATGAAACCTTGTTTCATATGCCTGAATCACACATTATGTTGCGTTGATCCTACAGGATCAGTAACAAGCATTTATTGTACCGGTATTCAAAATACACCATCTGTTGAATAGTAAAGGCAACATTTTTACAATGGAAAGAGAACCCGGGAAATGTCAGTAGATAATCAGACATTGTTCAGGTCCTCCGCATCTGTCAAAGACTCTTGAGGCTAATTGATGCATCTATTTAGGGTAGGTCTCATCAAAGCCAATGGAACACTTGCTATGATAATGTGGTGATGGAAAACGTGGTCCGTGAAGGACCATCCCAAGCTCAAGGCAAGGTTACCTCTGACAATGTGTTGGCCTTGTAAGGGTAGCAGCCTAATGAGCAGTTTGCCTGAGAAATGCAAAACTCAACAGCAAGGCCATCTTGACATACCTTCACCAAGGACTCAAAGGGATAATTGAGATGACTGTAAAGTTCTAGCAGCCAATAACAATGTTATTTGTTCACACACAAAATGGAACTGAGAAAGTAGTTAAATGGGATAGGGAGTGAATCAAAAGTGGATTGACCCAATCACAGGGGGAAAAAAAGTTTCAGGCTTGCATAGCTTGAAGCAAATGGCTGAATGAACGAAATGTGTTGGTCAAACACACGGGGGTTCCAGATCACAAACAACCAAATTCAGAGGTCTTGATACAAACAATTATTTAATAAAACAAGTCAAACGTAGACTGGATGTCTGTTTCTGAAAACAAAACTCCTTATTTGTATGGGCTATTGGGGACTCACAAAATCACCTAAAGTTCAAAGGTAATCCCCACAATCCTACTATCCCTACAACTGGCCGTCGGTAGGTGGTCATTCTTAGGCGAGGGTGGATCGTCCTCCCCAGACAGCAGCTTCACCCAAATGCAGTGGCAGGTGGTTGTCGTCTTCCAACTCTTTCACGGTTTGTCCTCATGAGTCCATTCCCGCTTGTTCTGCCTGGGTTGGCACCTCTAAAAGGGCTTGTTGTTCCATCACATGCAGGCCCAACCTCAGCAGCCCTATATTTGTATCCCTATACTCAAGATCCAACTGTCTTTTATTGTCTTGAAAGTGTTAGGTGGAAATTGTCTGCAGCTGGTCCTAATTTGGATGTCAGTCCAAGGATACAAGTGACACACTCACCACCAAAATACTACCGGTGAAAATACACACACAAGCTCCCAATGTCCCCTGTTTAAAATCCATTCCAAAGAGTGTCATTATTGACATTTACTCACTCAGAATCTCACATTCCTACTGAAGCCTGTGTGCGCATCTTTTAAATTCCCGCTGGCTAGCCACTGTGAAAGAAGTTGTGACTAGTCAGGTAGGTGAAACGTTCTGAGCAACTGAGCCTAGTAACTACTAAACCTAGTAACTACGAGGGGACTACGCTAACAAATAACTGGTTATGACGAATAACTCGAATAACTCAAAAAGAAATACACAAAAATCCATAGAAGAATCAAAGCCCAGAAAGAGTTTTTTCTCTGAAGAAAACCATACCCAACATATTCTGACCGGCAGCCACTGATCTCTCTCTGAACTGATGTGACCGAAGATGTGAACCCATAACCTTTGTTAGAACATAACACTTCAGGTTAGCTCACACAGTATGACCACCACCTCCCACTTATACATGCCCACACTTACCCTGTCCCGGAGTGGTTTTTCCTTTTCTCCTCAGCACATGAAGCCATTGGCCTGAGATTCTTTGAGTACCGTACATGGAGCATCTCTATGATGAGATCTGTCACCCAGGGCATCAACATTCCTGCATCAGGGACTTATCAGACCCTCCACTCCTGTCTCAAAGCATCATCATTGCCTCCCCTAGAAACACAGGAAGAACGGAACCATGCTTATTAGTCACACAGGAAATAAGTGATTATGCAAACACTCTGCCGTAATGTTTCATCTGAGGCTAACGAGAGCTCCCTGGGTACATTCATCAAACCGCTAGCTCTATATGAACGTTATTCCTCACATATCCGCCTCATGAGCAACGCCACAGCATTACATACTTAAATCTTAGATCAAATAGTTATCCAACCCCCTTAACAGCAATGTGGCCGATAGCACCGTTTTTAACTAACTGCTGTGTGTGATTGCAATCTAATGTCGATTAGAAACTGAATGCTGATTGGCTGATAGCCATGGTATATGTGAGCAATAAGTTCCCTTGTTCCGCTGTGACCAAATTAAAAAGAGCATGCCTTTAGCAGGGTTTTGGAGCCAATGTAATTGTGCTTGGTAGAGTGAATAAACAACCGAGCCCTCGGGCCTATGATTCCTCAACCGGGCCCTGCTGTTACGGGCTGTGTGGTGACACTGTCACGAGACGCGTCATGTATTTGAATGGGCTGAATTCTGCTCGGAAAATGTCCCCTCCGCGTCTTGCGCTTGGTCCGACCCAGAGTCGGAGCGCACAGCAGAGGACGGGTTCTAAGTTCCTTGTCGAGGCGTGTGCCCAAATGAAAAATGTTTCTCCTTAGCAGGTTCTGGGTGCTCTCTGGATGCCAAAGTGGAGGAGCTGACATCAGGGAAGCCTTAATCCCTTGTCATGGCGCTGACGGATGTTGGTCATGGTCATGGAGTGGTCGTCCCCAGAGTCAGTGTCAAACTCCTTCCTCGAATCAGAACGGTGGAAAAGCTTCTGTGAAGAGCTAAACCACTCGATTTGAGATGGAGGAGGAGGCGGCTACAGATCTCCTACTTGATTGTGGTGGATGTGAGGGAGGAGGCAGCGACAGATATCATGCTCCCATGTCATGGGTGCGACTCCATTGAGGTGGGTGGGATGGAGGAGGCAGCTACAAAGATCTTACTCCATTGAGCCAGTCCAGCTCATCCAATGCAATCCATCAAAGCCTGGTTTCAGAAAAATGCCGCACATTCTTCAGCTATCAGTTTGATGGGCTCATGGCGCATCTGGCTTCATGTTTGAAGTCATTTAGAAGAGGCTCTTATCCAGAGCAACTTGCGCTAGTGAGGGCACACACAGTAATGGGTGTTTGCAGCTATAAATGCTGTTTTAACGTGACAGAACATTCATTTTCTACAGAGATAATTGTTATTTCACAATGTATCAAATGGCATAAGTAGGGGGAGAGAAATGTAACCAGATGACTCTGCACTCCCACTAGTTCGACCTTGTTCTCCCTGGATGGGAGTTGCGTGCATAGAGACAGTCCAAGTATTAATTCCAGCGATTTACGAGCTTCAACTAATTTTATTATATCCGTTGTTATTGTCCTTAAGTTATCACATCATTTCTGAGGGTAATAACATGATGAAGGGAGCGCCAAGCATTACAGCACTGGAACCTTTGGCCAGAGTCATACAAACATGGAGTCAAGCCCAGCTGCTGTACCTCAGTTGAGCACATCTTTGTGATCATCTCAACATGGGTCTGGATCTGCTATCTGGCGGGGGGCTCAATAATAAAAGTGGAGGTGTACCAGTATATATTATTCTGTTTGTAAAAGTGGTTTGTGGGGGGGCACTGAATTTTGGAAGTGGTGAAATAATTTCCCTACAGTTTTCTGCATCATAGGGAGAACAGTCTAGAAAGGCCAGAGAGGGCGTTCCTTCTGACATGTTAGGAGTGCTGTATAGATTTCCCCGTTGAGCGAACAGTGTGAAAAGAACCAGACCAGTATCAGACGTGCTTCAAAAGACATGTATCTCAACATAGACACTGAGTCCACTGGGAGTTGCTGTGATGAAGCGTGGTCTTAAACCCGAACTGGATCAAATGAAGTAAAAAAGAAAGAAACAGACTCTTGCACCATGTTCTCGCCTCATCAATGAGGAGAAGTACTGTGAACACAGTGTACTGGCTATACTACTGAAAAAGTCCCGTGCTACAGTATGCTATACATTATGGAATGCAGGTTGAATCAAATTGAGCCCAAACTCTGTTCTAGCACTTTAATTAACAAGCAGTTGACAAGTTTAGATTCCCATTCATGAGTGTCTTTACCATATAATTATATATTGTTGGACTAATGATACATATTTTCTTTTACCAAAAGCACAATCTCAAGAATCACAAGTGGATACAGGTGTTTGCACCCAATACCAACACAATCTATGAAGTAGACAGCTGAGGGTTAGAAAGACAAGGCTCCAGTCAGACTACTCTGTGTGTATTCTACATACCAATGAAGTTGTCTTTTCTCCCACTCACTTCCTGAACTCCGGTGCCAACCATTTCAAAGGCTGCCTTGTCTAAGACTAAGCTCTTGCCTGATGGAACCTCTTTGGTCCGATCATCAAAAATCCCAAGTCACTTCCTGTCAACGTGCTATCAACCTCAATGGAATGATCTGTGTTTATGTTTGTTTATTGTCATCATGGCTGAAGACCTTGTCCTTGAAGACGACACCTTGAGAGGAGCTTCTCGTGACATCTACTGATTGACATATCCACAATCAGGGAGTACAGTTCCCATTTGTTCCTCAAACCAGCTGGAAGAAGCAAAGCACTTGAGTAAATCCTCCCTAATAAACCTCAAGGCCCCAGAGACTCCTGATTGATCACATCATAATGATAATGGAGTTTCATGTTAGCACAGCTCCATTCAACGATTTCACCTCTGCACTGTGACTAATGGCATGACCTCACCCCTTACAGGTGATATATGATGATGTGTAGGAAGCTTGACCTTTCAGTCAGTTGAAAAGGAGATGTGGCGTCAGCTACATATTATACTGTTCATTTCGGTCAAACTGGCCTTGCACCAACACACATGCATGTCTTTCTTAACGAAGTGTAATGTAGGCCTGTAGGACTGCAGCACTGATGTGTCTCTGTAGTTCAGATTCCAGTCCTGGTTGTGTAACTCCGGCCGTGGCCGGGAATCCCATAAATGCAATGCACATTGTCTGAGCACCATCTGAGTATGGGTTCAGTTGACTAATCATCTATAGAAACTTCTTACACACGGTCAGACATCTGCGCAGGGAGGTTGTTAGTCAAGGAGCATTCTCCTACCAGTGCATTAGCCTGGCTCGGCAGACTTCCTGGTTTAGCGAGCAGTTTGATAGATGATGGTTGTCCTGATTTTGTCTCCACAGAACTTGTTGGGAGTTGTTGCTACCCAGACAAGGTTTGGTGAGTGGATTGGGTGCCTATAGAGCTGTTTGCATACACAGGAAAGCATAGATAACGGCTAACTTGACACAGGAAAAGCCCTTTATACAGAGGTTGACTCATGGCAGATACAGTACATTCCTTATACCATTTTGGGTTGGGATGCTGTGATTAAGGTTGGATGACCAAAAGCTCATAATGATTTTAAATGGTCATTGATCCTGAATGTGCAGACATCCTTTTCTCATTTCTATGTTATCTCCCTGTGTGCAACAAACCTTCTCAGGAGACTGGAAAATTAAACAATATTTTCCTTGATATTTCTTTCAATTTAAAGTTCATATATTTACTTGTTCTTTCTTTAATATCTTCCTTGTGGAATGGCCATAAAAAACAATTTTATTTGTCCATTGAGCAAGGGTTTTCAACCCCAACCAAGATGACATTTGCGCTCCCTTCCCTTAATTTCTTTCATTACAAAATGCCACATGTGGCACTTTACAAACAGTCAAACCAACCCTGGAATTCCCTGCTACTCAGAGAGATTAAATGAATGGGCTTTTTATAATTGATAAGTAAAATTGCAAGAAATTTTAACATAACTTACATAACAATTTTACTATTGTTGAGCAATATCTCCTCAACTTTTTTTTTTTTTTTTACATTTTGAGGTAGAATCCAGAACTATCGACTTCTTCTTAATTCATCTGTGCATATGATGAACACTAGAACCAGCCTGCATGGTAAACGTATCTACCACTTCCCTGAGAAAATGGTGATCAGGAAATTCTAGATGTCCAAAATATGAATAAAATTCAAAAATGTTACGTTAGAAACACCAACACCCGTCATGCCTGAATGCATTACAACCCCGTTTCCAAAAAAGTTGAAACGCTGTGTAACAGAGGCTGTGTAATATTTGGGGCTCAGCATCCCCCACCCGACAGAAGTACTGGATTTTGAATACACATGCTACACGAAATATTTCATGTACAAGCCAGCAGACTTCACGTCTACATTGTCATAACGAGCGAATTTTTGGGGGGCGTCAATTTGAGATCCGAGGCTATTCATAAAAGATTCGGGCTATAGCCCCGGACGCCCAGGCCTAACGACGCCACTGCTGGGTAAAATGTAAAGAAAAACGGAATGCAATGCTGTGCAAGTAATTTAAACCCTATATTTGATATAAAATAGTACCAAGACAGCATAGCTAATGTTGAAACAGAAATTTCTATTTGAATCTATTTGAATTTGATGCCAGCAACATGTTTAAAAAAAAGCAGTTAATTTGCGTTTATTCTTCTCCATGTGTTTTTTGCACCGCAGTTGACTTGTCTTTATTTTAGCATGGGAGGTCATACTGAGACCAAAGGTTTCTTTTGCGGATGAACCCTGCATCAACATGAATAATAAACAATAGAAAGTATGGGGCGCACGCCCCCATAGTTAAACCATAATAGAAATATTCCTCGCATTCTTTTGAATTGCGCTAGAGGCACCAGTTCATTCAATTTAAAATGATCTTGGAATTTATTCCAAATGTGAGGTCTCTAAAGTTAACAATCACTGAGACGGTTTTTGATCGTTTGCTACTGTATGGCAGCAGAGAAGTGTATGGTGGTAATTTATGCCTGAGTGGTTTAAAAATATATATAATGAAAATGTATAGATCTACGAGACCTCTCACCGGTTATCTACGATTGAGCATTGAATAATATCAAACGTAAAAATATCGTTAATGCCAATCGTTTTTGTGGTTTGTTGAAATCCTCGCACTTCGACATTTTAAAGGACTCTCTGTAATGCGTGGACAATAGTGGGGGTGGTTAGTTAGGCAGACCGGAGATTCCTGTGAATGTGCATTGACAAATACTGGAGCGCCGCCGCTGTCGCCCCCTTTCATTCAAGACCTTGACACACGCAGCTCAGAAATTCAGCACCACAGTCTAGTAGACAGTGTGTAACGGACAGAGCTTATTGCAAATTTAATTGTAAAATTTTAAACATCTTCAGTATATTTCTTTCCCTTTTAGTATAACCAAAGTAACATCTAAGAAGAAAACCTATTTCCAACGAAGTTTTCTCCACCCTCGCGTTGCTTCATGCTGATTTTAAGTGCTCTTTGGGAGTATGACTGGATGCGCCAGGCAACGAGATCGGGTTCTAGATAGGCGTTAGGAGTGGTGTGGAGCTGCTGGAGAGCCCCTCCATTCAGAAGGATGCTGGTGGGAAATGCCTGGAGACAGAGAGGACGAGATTTGTCGAAATGCTCTGGAACTGCTCTCGGATCTCTGTTCTAGGGGCGAAGTGCAAAATGACAACTGTGTTAATTTCATATACTATTTTCGAGATCTTGCCCGTCCGAGATACTCAGACTCAGGTATGTTATGGAATGCTAGAACTAATATAAAGATAACAAGAAACATATATTTTTATTTTGCATGGTTATATTTTAAACTGAAACTTAGCGAATGCTTGTTAAGATTTCAGATTTTACAAATATGTAACCAATTGGCTACATTATTAAAAATATTGTTACAAAAGGAACTGTTTGCTATTTGAAAACATTTGTAAAAATACTTTAGTAGTTATTTAGAAGCTTTTGGAACTTGTTGAGTATGGTATCAATAGCATTGAATAGTGAATTTTGATTAAAAAAAACATACTTGAGCCTGCACTTGTTCACGAATTTGTCTGAAGTAGCACAAGATAACGTTTCTTTGTGAGTGTGTTTGTGTGTTTTATAGACTGTAGAAAATTGGTGCCCCACCCATTCACTATAGCCTAAAGGAAAAATGCTTTGAAGATATCAGATTGCATGAATAAACCCTGCTCACTGGCTCCCATAACCTCCCAGTGGTAGAAGCACCCTACATAATTAGAAATGTTGCATTACATTTTAATAATCTGATTTGTTAATTTATTATTTATTAAAATACATTGTCAAATCTACATTTGATTGAGTGACACGTAGTGAGGATTAATCGAATGGAAATTGCATTGGAAATCGCTTCTATCACACAATCATCCAGTCACGAACCAAGGTGCTGTGTGAGACCTTCTGTTAAAGTAAGTTCAATAATAGTTGCTGGTCTTGACATATGCATTTAAACATGTTACAAATGCCATTAAACATGCATGATCCTACGGAAGTTCTGCTAACAGATCTCTTCCCGAAAGGCTCTATGACCCATTTACTGATTGCTGCTCCACATAAGCAAGGTAGAAGCCTAATGATGAATCCCACTCAGGAAATAGTGGTAACTAGCTTTGACCCGCCCAAGTATGAATAATATAGGACAAGTATGCAACTTGATGCTTTGGTTATTTGAAGGCCCACTTGAGTAGAATCTCCTCAGGTCGGGACAGTCATAAATGGGATTCTGCAGAAAACAAGTGGCATCTATCCACACAAACTGTTGAAACGTTTACAGGCTACGGCGGTTCTTAGAAAAATATTCATAGAAACAGCGAGCGACCGTTTGGATATTCTCTGAGCATGTAATCAACTATTCTTAGCATGCTAGCTAAAATCCATTGTGGCAAAAGACTGGAAGGGTCTATTTCGAGGGATTAAGGACATTATTCGGTCTGTGCACCTCACACTTCTTTGTGTTTCTGAACAAGGCCTCTTAACCACTGGCCCTGGGACCAGAGCAGCTGTATCCCGTGATGAAAGCATTGTCCGGACCCGGTAGCTTTTCAGTAGATCCAGTTGTCCGTCAGCACAGGGGGACAGCCAAAAATCTTTTGTATGGGTCCATCAGGAACACCTGGGTGTTACCCCAGTGTCTCCAGCCCCATTTAAAAAGGACCCTTTCAGTTTCCTGTGAGGCCTTCCATGACACAGTGTTGTCAGGGGGGCTGCTGTGGGTTTATTGAACCATGTCAGTGAATGTTTCTCCGGAGGGACTAGACAGGGGTTTAATGAAAGGCTAGAGTTTGGTCTTGCTTTCTATGGATGAGTAGTAAACCAATACAAACACAATGGGTCCTGCGGTTTGGGGTAAAAGCCTTCTGTAACAAGGCCCTGGCGGTGGCATGATCCCCTGACGGCAATTCATGGACTAAATATTTTGCCTTTTAGGAAATAAAAGTTCAACTAGATCTGAAACAATGTGGTGAGGAGATCACGTCTCCTGTGATCAAACAGTACAGAACTATGGAGATTTCAAACAGTGCTGAAATCCCTACTTTCAACAGAATGAGGCACATCTCCCGATCTGAGTTTCCAGTACCAGGCAGTTAAGAGGCTGAGGCCCTGGTAGGCCTGGAGCCAGCATCCTAGTGTGGGAGAAAACCCATTCGGGTCAAACCAGAGGGCTCCTTGAGAGAGGAAAACATTTTCATATCATTCCACTCAAGCTGGTAGAATTACTGAAACTGCCATCCAAACAGTGGTGTCGCCCTCTGGTTAATTGAGTTCATCCCTTTGTATGTCTTCCAACTGTTTACTGCTAATGCTGCTATTCCTTTTGTTGACACTGGGGTCAGCACATTGCCTCAAAACAGCTCACAAAAACCAGCCCCTGGTTCTGTAATGTTAGGCAGCTTGATGTACAAATACTCCCCCCCCAGACAAGACCCTAGTGTATCCCAGGGCCACGGCCTGATCCCCATAACGCTTAGTGTCGACAAGACAATCATCCGTCCCGAGCTATAGTCTCCGGCACGTCTTTGGCATTTGGAACTGCTACTCAAAAAGCCACGACCTTGTCCGTAGTGTCACACGTGATCCTTCACAACACAGTGGTAATCATGTCTCTGTTGGTATTCCGTGACATTGAACACTTTGTACTGATTGTCTAGAAATATAATAATTTCTGGATAACACACTACAATTAAATTGCTTAAGTCTGTTTATTTGGTAACCAAGGCAGCCACTGTAGCTATCAAGTAAACTTGTTAACTGCTTTAGTGGCTGTAGAACACTCTGTTAACAGCAAATGTTTCAAATTATAACAGTGTAAACGGGAGGGTTTTAGCCATTCTGCCAACACACAATCCCCAATTTGAAACATTTTCTACATAACCCCTTTTGATTATCCCTTGCCTGCAGCATGTTATTTCTGTGATTATCCAACATTTGTTTAGAGTAGTACAACGACGGCAGGGCGATTCCAAGGCAGGACCAAGACACTGAGGCAAACGGTTTCAATAGGAACCGGTTTGTGCAGGATAATATATTGTTGTTGATTAACAATAAAAACATTAAACACTTCAACAACTTCCAGAATGGGAAATACAAATGTCTGCTAACATCACAGCAGATATTCATATTCAAGCAGTTGATAACTCCACAAGCCATATGGAGTAACTGCAACCAGGCATGCTGCCTAACTAAGGTGCTACCCAATCCTGTTCCTGGAGATCTAAGGTGCTGTAGGACCTCTTCAACCCAATTTGTGAGTAACCCCGTTAAGCATCTAACTAATTATTAGAATCAGGTGTGTTAAGAGTTGACGAGAAAACCTACAGGATAGTAAATGTCCAGGAACAGGGTTGGGCAGCCCTGCTGTAGAGTGACTTTAGCTGGTGTTCTCCTCGTTGTGTGGAGAATCCATCTAAAAGCAGATTTTTCCATGGACCTCTCACATCTTTATGAAAATCTTCTGGATTCATTCAGAGAACCGTCAGCTTGACATACTGCAAATACAGCACAGGACAAAAGTGCAAACATTAAAAACAATTATTTTTCAAATGTTTCTCTGTCTTAGACAATAAAAACGTTGGTTTACTCGCATTGTAATAGCATCCAAATGCGATGATTTTCAATTTGCTATCCAACAAAATGTGTGCTCGGAACTTAGCTGGACTGCGTATCCAGTTAAGTTCCAGCTGGACACACAAGCCAACTCCATGAAATCTGTTGAGATAGACTAATCTTTTAATTCACATTTTAGGAATAATTAGAATTATGGGAAGGGTTTGGAGCTGATATGACCCTAAGTAGTTAGGCAATGGCCAAAAAAACAAATGGCACACCTTAAAAAAGATCCACTCCAATGGCAATGCTCTTGCTAAAGAAAATTGGTTCAGTATTCCGACTGGCTAAAGTAAGGAGGATAATTATGTTTTACTTCCAAAAGCCTTGTTAGAATGACAGAGTCCATTACACATTGTAAGTAGAATACAATGGGTCATGGACTCTGTCAAGTACCAGATTTTAGACCAAAATCTTTTTGCCTTCAGTATTCCAGAGCCATACAAACATTTATCCAGTGCCTATTGTCGTCCCTTGACTTAAATCCAGCAAAATCCTGTGAGGTTAGCTGAAGAATCCTTAAGGGAAGTGTGATTAACTCAAATGTTATCCCAAAACACTACCCTCAGGGGCAAAAATCTGCTATCAACTGTGGAGGGGACAATAATAAGTGCTGTAATACTAGTTCAAATTCAATCAATCAAATTCATTTTATAAAGCCCTTTTTACATCAGCAGTTGTCACAAAGTGCTTTCACAAAACACCCGGCCTTAAACCCCAGGGAGCAAACAACAACAGTGATGAACTTCAGTTAAGTTTGCGCAATCGGCTGGCTCACTACTGCAGCTCTGGAAATTCAG
Source organism: Esox niger (assembly GCA_016801105.1). NCBI lineage: Eukaryota > Metazoa > Chordata > Actinopteri > Esociformes > Esocidae > Esox > Esox niger. Next base: position 13,746 of record JACXGJ010014886.1, read on the forward strand.
ATATTGTGTGGACCCTTCCAACATAAAACACATTTACTGGATTAACTTCACAATAGCTACCTTCACGGAGTGCCTTTCAGACGGCAGACACGAACACTACATACATGGCACTGCAAGCTTCTCTCGTTGACTCGAATTCAAACAGCTGGAAAAGCTGGTTGATGTTACTGTAGCTTGCTAGCAAACGTCAGCTAACTGCTAGAACACGTCAGCTAACCGCTAGCTAACATAAAGTGTGACCTGTAATTCAATCTAGTGAAAATTACGGCTTATGACAATTACGTGTTTTATTGCATTGAGTGTTAGAAGTAAAGAAATGTATAACATATCCTTCGTTTGGACTACTTACTCAAAATCAGATTCCCGCACGGTACCAGAACGAGGTGCGACTGCTCAGAGCTGGGGGGTTGAGGGTGGGGGGTGGGGGCAGTGGATCAAACCATTGTGAGGCGAACTGCGGGTGGGGGGGTGGGGGGGGGGGGGGG
>JACXGJ010014887.1:0-14234 GCA_016801105.1 Esox niger
AGATTCCGTCCACACTTCTGCTACTGCCACCATTCACATCTGGAAATTGCAACCACGCATGCGCACGAGCACGCACACGCACACGCACACACACACACACACACACACACACACACACACACACACACACAGAGAGAGAGAGAGAGAGAGAGAGAGATTTCTGAGACATTAACCTTAGATCTTGGAATGATCTTTGGTTGGCTGCAGTCAACATTAACAGAGGCTTGGTCCAGGATAACCATGACCTACTTCACAGCAAAGCTATGCACAACTTCAAATCCAAAATCTACATTAACTAGTTGCGTGACTACACATTTCGCTTGGTTTATTTTTCTGCTAGTGGTCTTTGCGGTTATGAAGTCATTGGTTGTCAGGGGGTCATGCATCCACTCTGTGATGATGACAAATGGATTAAATTACAAAACAAGTGCTGCGTTCCATTCCAGGAAGTTGTCCCCTCCCATATGTTCTGGTTCTCTCCCCTTAGCCAATCAGACAGGACTAAGAAGGCCTCCTCTGGATCCATACTATCAGATCTAAGAGGGTTAAGAGGAAGAAACAACGGTTGTGGAATGAAACTGCTCCATGAAGGTTATGGGCTGTTAATCAACCAGCTGGTGGAGGGAGTGGCTAAACGGGTACATGGTAGAACGAGAGCAGGTCTAAGAACCCAGTGGTATTATGGGCTGTTAATCAACTGGCTGGGGGGACAGAGCAGATGGAGATGGTGGGATCAGAGCAGGCCTGAGGTGAACGGACTGAGACCAACCCCTGGCTCTCTCTCTTCCACCTCATGTGGAGTGTCCCACGCAACACTGCAGTCACATCTGCTTAGGGAGAAATGAGTCAGGGCTTCAGAACAGGCCGATGAAGACTACGCCATACTGCTTCCCGATGCCTTTCAGAGCCACTGAGAAACCACAAAGACTATGATGAAGGGGCAGTGACTGTCTCCAAGCACTGCATATAATGATATACTAGATATAAGAGTTCCCATCCCGCGCAAACCCCCGCTCCACTAACCTGACTTTAAGGGTCTTGACTGGGATCTTGAGGATGCCCTGTCTTTCATAGGGATGGGCTATGCCCTCATCTGCATCCAGCATGCGCTGGGCCTCCTGAAACCATGGAAACAAAGAGGTCAGTGGGCTGGGACACCTGCTGGACCAGAACAGCTCTGGGTTAGTCTGTTAGACACACCTCCTTGGCCTTCTTCTTCTTGTCATCCTCCTTCTTCTTCTTGCTTTCAGGCATCAGGTCGTCCAGCCAGCTCAGCTCCCGGTTGGTAAAACAGAAGTCCAGCAGTTTCCTGATAAACACCAGGGCCAGCACCTAAACAGACAAGGGGAAAAGGGACCAAGTCTCAGTGCTCGTGAGGCGTTTATCTCTTCTGTAGCATAATGTAGACCTCTGAAGTCTTTCGGGGCATTGATCCTTCCTACTGGTGTTGCTGCTTATCGAAAGGGCTTTTACCATCATGGGGAAAACAACTGCGGCGGCCGAGGCCTTGATGACCCAAAGCAGAACCAGGCAGGTGAGCTGCACCAGGGTAAACACATGGACCTTCCACAGGGGAACGTAGCGCAGGTAGATCAGGTCAGGCTGGTGCTTGGCTGGCATGCAGAACAGCTTGATCCGGTCAAAGAACTACAGGACATAAAAGTGTATAGAGAAGACCGGGACAAGTACGAACTTTAACACATTTCTAGAGTGCTTTGCAAGTAGACACAATTCAAAGTTATTTTGCATTTAACATAACGTGTGACATCACACACACACGCTCACACGCGCGCACCGCTCACACGCACGCACGCACGCACGCACCGCTCACACGCACGCACTCTCGCACGCACGCACTCTCGCACGCACGCACCCTCGCACGCACGCACGCACCCTCGCACGCACGCACGCACCCTCGCACGCACGCACGCACCCTCGCACGCACGCACGCTCACACGCTCACACGCTCACACGCTCACACGCTCACACGCTCACACGCTCACACGCTCACACGCTCACACGCTCACACGCTCACACCCACCTGTATGCCTTTGAGTGAGGAGACACCCATGTATAGAAACACCCCATAGAGCACAGGCATTGGGATGAACTAGTTAGACGACACAGAAAAAGATGACTGGGTTGGTTAGTGCTTTACTTTACTGTGATTTAAATGTTCAAAATATAATCACAAAATGTTTTCTTTTATTTTTTATATAATACAAGTTGCAAATACATTCATTAATGACTCCATATGTAAAAGGACTTGATTTAAAACCAAATGAGTAGTAGGTTACAGTAAAGATTTTCTTTCATAATTGTTTCACCATTGGTAGAAACCTTTTTATACACAGCTCCCCCTATGGGGAATGTACAGTTCAGATGTTCAAGTTTGTAACATTTGAAGGACATTCCACTGACTTGGTATTAGCACAGTGATAAAAAAGAAATAATAATCAACAGGTGCTGACAAAATTATTTTTCAATCAAATGAACTTATAAAGCCATTTTTACATCAGGAGTTGTCACAAAGTGTTTTTACAAAACACCCAGCCTGTAACCCAAAGAAGCAAGCAACTGAGTTGAAGCACTGTGGCTAGGCAAACCTCCCTGAAAAGGGGCCAGACCTCTAGGAAGATTCCTACAGAGGAACCAGGCTCTAGCTCCATAATGGCACTACAAAACGTGAAATAACATCAGTATTTACAAGTATTGCTTGTTACCGTGCAACAGCTGATTTAAAGAAATGACCATGTGGTTGTACAGTACTTAGATGTAGTTCCTATGGTAATAATTAGCATATTCATTAACGGCTATTGTATGACGAGTCACGTAATGGGTCAGCCCAGCATGCTACCTCCAACCCCAGCCTCACCTTGAGCACGGAGGTCATGAAGACCGAGCAGCCCATGAGGATGAAGATCATGAAGCCGGTGATCCTCTGCTCCCGGATGCCCAGGAACTTGGGCTGCTCCCCGGGGGCTGAGCACTCAGACTCCAGCTTCAGACTGTTGACGTGGGAGATGGAGAGCACGGTGGCCGCCACGAACCAAGGCAGGCCCATGACAGAGCAGATCCCCAGCATCACAGACACCACCAGCAGGTCCAGGTGGTAGCCACACCCTTTCTGGGGGGGGACGGAAAAGCCAGGCCCAGGACACGTCAGTGACAGCAGTCTGGACTCCACCATGTCGTAACTACTTCGTACACACACAGGCGTTGCAGGCACACCACTGCCTTCCCTAAAGCAACTGGAATCCTCGGTTGTCACGCGCGGTGAGTATGTGGACCTCCTTCAGCAAGGAAATCCCTTGGTGCATATGGTGCAAGTATGGAAATGATCTACAACTGTAAATGTGCTTCCACGCAGGACGAGATTACAGGGATTTCATGAAACATATCCAACCTGGTAAAGATCACATTTGTAGATGAAGCCTATGTTTAACCAGTATTAGGAAGTCCAAAAAATCATATTTGGATTTAAATATTTTGGATAGATCTAACAGTGCAGTGTGTACAAAAATGTATACGTACTATGGACAGATTGTGTTCCAGAACAGTATGCCCACACAATCTATTATCTGGTATAATCATTACTTCATTTAATTACACCAAATAGCATTTCTATTTTGGTCTACAAGAATAACCTTGACAGGCAAGGGTCACTTTATCTTTGCCCCGAGGTTTTCTTAATGAATTAAGGAACTACATATCGGCAGCTATCTTCCTTTCTATTCCTCACCTTGAGTTTGTGCTCCTTGCGGTTGATGATGACGGCGGTGATCTGCTGGTCCATGAAAATGAGGATGGTGCAGAGCAGCGCCGGGATGGCGGCAGCCAGCATGGTCCACCACGGGTTAGGACCCAGTGGAGAGATCAGCCAGCCACGGTTCTTAGATGTAGGCTAGAGAACAGACATGGTCAGGAAAGAACATCACAGTATGAAACATAAAACAAGCTGCCTGGACCCAATAGCTTGACAGCAATGAAATGTAAAGCCGCGCTGTCTGATGTGAAACTCGATGGCGACAACTCTGAGACAGAATGCAGGCAGCTCGGACGCCTCAGACCGCAGACAGCATGCAGACAGCCTGGTTCGCCCGTAGATTAAGACACTAAGATACACACCTCAAACCGATCTGGAACTTCAAGTTTTGGTGAGGGGATGCCCACCAGGTAGTCGACCAGGACCATGACCATGATGGTCAAAAAGACAGCAAAGTCACTGATGGTTGACCGCACCTGTAAGACAGAGGGAATAATTGTACTGGTGATTTGGCAGTAAACAACCGACACTCAGCAGTCTTACTCCTATAACAAACCTTGGTGGGGAAGTAGCGCCTGGTCTTGAACTGCTTGAGGAAGGCAGACAGGAAGAAAGTTGTAAAGAAGAGGATGACGGACCAGAAAAGGACGTCTGGGATGTAGGGCCCGTCATGGCCGCAGGACGTCCCAACAAACACCCCACGCAGCCTCGAACATTCCTTAAACACAGGCAGGGAGGACAGGCTCAGACATGTCCGCGCCTGACAGTACAACGACCCAACATACCCTGGGGAAACTCTTAAGTATAGGTGCAGTGCAGCAGTGAGGCGGTTTCCCACATGTATGGCCCCATCCACTAAGAGCCAAACGACAACAAAACTCTACTCTCCCTTCTCAGATTTTTGCTATAGTCCACATTCACAATCCAACCTGGGCCAACTGTAGCAGCTTGACTAAATGTTCTTAGAGACAGCACAAAGGTCCCTACACTGACCGATGTTCTGACAACCGCTTCCCAATGGTGACCCATCTATCTGGCTGTGCATATGCTGACCCAGTGCAACCAGTCACTGGATCCTTTGAACAGTACATGTTGAACGGCACTGTACACAGAACGCATCAGGCAGCAGAGCAGTTCAGACAAGTCTGTCCCATGCTGTAACATTCTCTGTTTTGAAGGCATGTCAATGGAACAAACATTTAATAAACCAGATATACAGCCCTGTTTCCAAAAAAGTTGGGATGCTCTGTGAAATGTTTGAAAAAAAGGAATAAAACAGGATGCAATGATGTGCAAATAATTTAAACTATATATCTAATAGAAAAGGGTACAAGACAACATATCAAATGTTGAAACTGAGACATTTTATTTTTTCTTGAAAAATTCATGCCCACTTAGAATTTTATACCTGGCGGAAAATCACACAACTTCTCAGGTCAATTGGCACTTTCAGCTGCTCAACAGTTCGGGGTCCTGTTTGTTGTATTTTTGTTTCATAATGTACCAATTGTTTCTGTGGATGACAGGTCTGGACTGCAGGCAGGCCAGTTTAGCACCCAGACTCCTACTACAGAGCCATGCTGTAGTGATCTGTGCAGAATGTAGTTTGGCATCGTCTTGTTGAAATAAACAAGGCCTTCCCTGAAAACGTCCGGATGGCAGCATATGTTGCTCAAACACCTGTGTATATATACACACCATTCAGCATTAATGGTGCCTTCACAGATGTGCAAGTCACCCATGCCATGTGCATTAATGCACCCCCATACCATTATGGATGCAGGCTTTTGAACCGTGTGCCACAAAGAAGCCTAAAGTTCCCTCACCTATTTAGTCCGGAGGACGCAGCGTTTTTGTTCTATTTTCTATTGAACAAAGGGTTTAAATGATTTACACATCATTATGTTTTTACTTATGATTTATGCAAGGTGACAACTCTTTTGGAAACAGGGTTTCAGACAGATTGCACAACATTTTTTAAAAGGTTTCCCGCGGTACCCTAAATACATCTGCATCTTTTGTGGTTGCAAACTGCGTCAATAAAAAAATTACTTATGGAACTGTGGAAAACATTCCCCCCTCAAGAACCTCATTCAGAAAGATTAATCTGCAAATATTTTATTGATGATTTGCAATCCCCCAGGGTTTCTTTGTTCAATTTCATTCTTTTTATTAATTGTAATACATGGAAGTCAAAGGGCAAGTGAGGACTGTATTAAAACCAACTAGGTCAGAATGAGTGATCATAACACCACATACAAAAATGGGTGAACTTGTACACTTACTTTGACAGTCAGCTCAGTCCAGGAAATGGATTCTGGGGCGACACCGCTGTGGTTCCAGACCTGCTGGATCTCGGGCGTGGCGTTGCCAGGCGCAGAACATTTACACCTAAAAACATCATTTGAAATTGTACGCTTTAAGCGGTCTTAAGCCATGATTACTCTGTCCGCCACTAAATGTCCATGTTCTAAGCAGATTCTTAAGTTGTATAAGTGGATATTGTTTACAATGTCATGCATGAGCCAAATTGAGCCCAGTTTCATTAAAATATTCACATTTAAACTTGAAATTTCATGAGGTAAGACAGTGATTCTACTCTTGGATTATGCACCTATAAACATGACACTAAGAGCTAAAAAATGGAAGGACAACACTAATATTATGTTAAATTGCAAAAGTCCCAGACTGCATCTTAAAGTCATTCAGCCAACGCTCCTTTTAAGAGTGAATTAGTTAGTGTATTCATCTAAAGACAGCTAGGTGGGAAACCACACCACCCAGAAATAGTAAGTAAACCTTATTCAATGTAGTAACTGTCAGAAAGGAAAAAAACAGCAAGTCAAAGTTGTGATGTTTAGCGAACACAAAAGGTTGCTCTCCGGGATCAATCCAGTGCTTTTTGCACTCTTCAACCTGTCACTGCCTGGTTGGGGGGAAAACAGTAGTGTTGTCTGCATGGAGAGGGGATTTGAATATGTAATTATATGAAAAGTCAAGTGACTTGGTGGGTAGTTAGAAGGGGAAAATCTAGGGTTACCAGCAGCCTGCAGAGCAGATTGTAACTGAAGAGAACCTCTCTGTTACGTGAAATGGTGTCACTCCACCACAAAGCTCAACCCTTAACTGACCGGCCTTCTGGGGAAACGGAAAACACATTCTAATTTAAATATTAGCTTTCTGCATCCAAAAAGGAAAAGGATTGCTTTGTTTCCTGTATCGTTCTCTACATATAGGCTGAATAGCTAGCCGGGTTGAAATTTCGCTTGTTAAAGCACAACATATTTAAATGAGGAACAGGTGGGTTGGTCAGAGATTACACACGCAATGGTTTTTGACATGTATAACAGACGTCAGTGGGGCAAGTGTCGGTTCCTTAAGGGATGCCTCTGCTCTGGCCATCTTGAAATCAACGGTCAAGTATGAGTAGACTGAGGATATTGTGAAAGTCTGTAGACATCTGGAGAAAGGAAGTAATTGGGTGAACGAGGCTGGTTAGCAGGCATCTAGACATCTCTAGAGGCAGGATCTCATCAGGAGATTAATGTGTACACGACTTGTGTGTGAGAGACCAATGTCCTTGATAGGATGAAGGAGGAGGGCGTGTCAACCTTCCTTTCAAAGTAATCTGCAGAGGAGGAACATTGAGGGGAAGAGATTAAGAATTAACGGGGCCAAGATATTCCTAGCGTTGGAGGAAGAACCTTGACATTTGAAGTGTCTTTAGCAGTGGATAAACACACAAGATAGCTAAGAGGCAATGAAAAGAGGATAGGTCGTCCAAAAGTTTAGTTTTCCTTAATAGTCACTTAGTTGCCTGCAGCCCTGTTCCTTGAGTAAGCGAATGAGTCATTTCACCACAGAGCAGGAAGAGAGGGCAAAGCTCCCCAGCGGAAAGGAAAAGGTGACTGTGAGAGTCAGAGGGCGGGGCGAGACAGAGGATGTACAAGGTGTGTTGAAAGTCAAGTGTTCTTACGTGGAGAAGGTAAGGTTGTCCAGCTGGCTGTTCATGTTGATGGGGTAGTGCTCCCCCAGGAGAACCAGCTTCTCCAGGGCCTCGTAGATGAAGATGATGCAGATAAGTGCTGCAAAGGCCTCCTCTGTGAAGCGGGTGATGTAACAGACCAGTGAGCTGGCGTCCGTGGCAACCAGGACCAGGCACATGAAGGCTGTCCACAGGCCAATGCTGGTTCTTAGTGACAGGTAGGACAGGTTGTAGTCACTAAGCAGGGGAAGAGACAGGCAAAGGGTTACGTCGGCGCACACGCACAGTCTGGATTGCGAGGGTTGACCATCACAAAAAGGAGAAATCACTTAAAGCCTAGACAAGTTGGAATCCTAAATCTAAGCAACCAAAACCCTACATGTTCAGGGAAAGCAATGAGTCAGGAAACCTGTTAGCTTGCAACATCCGTGTGTGTGTGTGTGTGTGTGTGTGTGTGTGTGTGTGTGTGTGTGTGTGTGTGTGTGTGGTCGTAAGCTGAGACTCAACTGCCACTTCTATTGTGTGCAGTAAGAAAGAGGGCGTGTGTGAGTAAAACGGATTGAGTAAGAGAATAACCAGTGTGTCTAGCCATAAAAGAAAAAAAACGGACAACCTGAGAACTGGTGACCTGAGATGTGATCGCCATGCATAATCCTCTCTGTGGTGTGACCGATTTGGTGTGGTTGCGTGTAAAAACTCGTACTTGTAGATGCAGAAATAATTATGACAAGCCAAGGCTCGGGATTAATAATAATAATAATAATAATCATCAAAGGTGTGTTGATAACAGTGCACTCCAAAATTCAAATATCCCTACGGTAGCATCTGCGACGCCACAAGGCTGGTGTCGTTTACAAAAGCCTAGCCGACAAAGAGTTGCTGACAAAGGCTGGTAGAGCATAAAGCACCAGCTAAAACACACACAGACTCAAGGACAAACCTGACTTTTATACTCCCCCATTAAAACCCCACAGGTCAATTTATAGCCTTGTCGTTTGCTACATCCGCTTAATGGCTGAAGCCTTCACGGACGTCAACGAGATCTCCAATCCACACATAAATAGTCCGCCTGTCGCCCGGGCAGTTGGCGAGCAACGTCACGGCGGCTGTAACGCGGCTGCTGGAGGCGGGAGACCTGCTGAAGGTGGCGCTGAGGCTGACCCCCGGGTCGGGGGGGGGACCTCTGACCCCGGCAGCACTTACAGCAGCTCCCGCCTGTACAACCGTGCCAGACCTTCATACACAATCACACTCTTTCCCCTGAATAAAACCTGCTTGGAGCTGAACACCTGCTTGCTCAATAGTTTATAACACTACTTGAGTATTTGGGGAACAGGCTTAAATGCATGATATTCTGTTCATGGAGGTGCCGATCCTCTCTTCGCCTGCAGATGGAACTGTGGTAATACCATTTCCAGCTCCAGATGAAAGTGGTGTTGCCGTCCAGCCATGTAACTAACCTACACTGTGAAAAGCCTCTTAAAGACCACATAGTCCAATGAGCCGTGTCAGAGCCGGGCTAAATACAGGAAAATGACAAAACAAAGGACGTTGGGCAAAAACGAGCCACCAGAACAGCTTCAACACACTTGGGTGTAGATTGGAAAAGGATTGAGCTGAGGGTTGTGACGACATTCTTCAAAAAGAAATCTCATCATTTGGCTGGTGTTCAGCTGGGTTGGGGTCTGGTCACAGACACAATGGGGTGAAACAGATAGTTGAACCATTCTTTCCCCCTTAAAACGTCTATCAAACGTGCCCCAAAAATCACAATTTCAAGGTCACCGAGCCCTCCTGGATTGCCAGACCGCATAACGGACAAGAGGACCTGCCCAGCATTTTCATACGTGAGGCTAAGCATGATGAGAAGTTAATCACACCCAACATACTACACTCGTAGGGTTACATCACAGTGCTCAGAACATCCTTTCAGACAAAGGTCGAAAGAACCAGAGAGGCCGACAAGAACACGACTTCAGAGAGCTGAGTAGACTGGAAACTCACCTGCAAAATTTGAAAAGGATCTTTTCAAAGACCAGGACCGGCCCGGTGCTGCCTAGGATGATGAGGGGCTGACCCGCAAACAAGGAGAAGGCCACGCCCGTCAGAGACGCCCCAAACAATGACTCTATGGCACTCTGTGTGTGTGTGTGTGTGTGTGTGTGTGTGTGTGTGTGTGTGTGTGTGTGTGTGTGTGTGTGTGTGTGTCGGAAAGAATCAAAAATGGGGGAGAAAATTTGATAAAAGCCATGAGAAATACTATTGCAAATGGTGAATAATCATGAACACACTCCCATTTCCCACATACACAAAAAAACATTTCCTACATAAGACGTTCTGGGAACACAACTCACAATGTTTCCCTTGGTTGCCTCGCCCAGCAGACCCCCAAAGGTGATGACGGGGGACATACAGGCACAGTAGAGGAACAGAACAGAGGCCAGGCACTGCAGGCTCAGCGCATCCCGAATATCACTCCACAGGAACGGAGCTTTCCTCCTCAGATCCATTACCAGGCCCCCGAAGATCCTGGCAGAGGACAGAGCAGGAGGGAGGGAGGAGACGCCAGAGAGAAGGTTAAAAACAAAGCGCCAATCCCAGTGAGGGAACACAGGGAGTATGACAGCTTTCACAATAGTTGAACTGCTAGAGAGATCTGATGTCTTTTCTGCGCCACTATCTATTCTCGGAGACAACGCTTAACGAGAGCCGACTAAACTGGACAGGAAGTGTGGTAGTCAAACAGAATATGGGTGGAAAGGAAAGCAGGTCACCTGCCGGATGGACATTTTTACACGCACTTTTGCAGTCTGTTTTTATTTTTAATGAATCATTATTTGCAGTGTTTATTTCTGTCAGGAAAATATACAGGTTCAGGTTTTAAATGGATGAAAATCACCACAGAGGGAGGGTTAGGGTTCAAAACATAGAGCCAAGGTTAAAGGTCTTTCTGCCCCTGAAAGCAATTGTTACCCCAATTCTTATTGTTGTTGTTGTAAATAAGTTTGTTCTCAGTCAACTTACTGGGCAAAATTTGGCTAAAACACAATTTTAGTAATCAGAAAATGACAGAAGAATTTCTACATTGCCCGTTATTAATTGTTGGCTGTACTGATGAAGACACCTTTGAGATTAAGAATCTAGTTTATGGATTGGATTTTTCAATGTAAATACACCGTGTGGTCTCTGTAGAATTGAAGAAATCGAGCGAGTCTGTCTGTTGGATCCCGATTCCTGCCAAGGCTCTGGTTTTATGTTGAAATGCTGTTTGGGGCTGTGTGGTTCTGGTGAAGTGCTGCTAGGTGAAGTGTTGGAGTAGACCTCTTCAGTGTTTAGACACATGAAAGGCTTTCCACAAGTCCTCCATTGAACACCACCCCATGGTCGACATGTACACTAATAATAGGCTACCAAGGCGACTACTCAATCTGGCATTGTCCTTTCATCAAAATGGACTTAAAATGAATAAGTGTGCGCGTGTGTGTGAGAGACCTACTTCCCAGTCCTCTGTAGCTCTGGTCCCGCTTGGTGCTCGTCTTCTTTGAAAGACTCATTTTGGGCAGAGCCATTGGGTACGAAGGGCACCTTCCTCTTTTCCTGCAGAGACAAAGAAGCAACAACACAGGCCAGGCCAGGTTACTGCATAGCCCCCCAATGTTGTATATATTCATTCATCTGTAGTGCACACACTGTTGTCTCTCAGGGAGGACAGAAGCCACCATCTTCCCAAATGCTCACCTGAGAAGGAACACTCTTGGGGGGCTCTATTCGGATGGTGGGGTCCCACTCTCCAGGAGGAAGGACGGTCACCTGGTCCAGAAACTCATCTATCCCCGACATTAGATCGTTCCTGTCTTTGGCCTTGTACGCCACATCATGAAAGACCTGGTACAGGACAACATCATCAGACCCACGCTATGTTCAAAACAACTCAGAACACGGCCAAACAGGACGTCTGAACGTCAGAGCTCTGTGATGGTGCATGAGCTTCCAGTTCCAAATCACAGTTATATGATTACTCAACCCAGCCCCCCCACCCAGCTGGAGCTCGTCATTTTGGAGTTTGCGGCGGTCTTGACCGCGGATAAAGTCAAGCCAGATCCCCTAGATGTGAGGTGTTTCGAACAAGGCAACAAACCAGGTGACTCTGCCTTTGAACAAGTACTGTAGGGACTGTCCAAGGTTGAAACCGGACTGGCCCAGGGATGTGGTGTCCTGCTACTAACCTCGTCTGTCATCAATGTGGCAATGGAGCGACCGATTTCATGGTACTGAGGCCCCTTTCCAAACGGTCCCAAAAGCAGAAACAGGAACCTGACAAAGACAGCGGGACATCACCATAGTACAAGGACAAACACACATACACAATCTAAAAACAACATTTCCTAAATTCGATCTGCTGGTGTAACTCCTCCACAAGGCTATCACAACAGCTACAGTAACACGGATGAGAACCTTTGTTCATCATTCGTTCATGTAAACTACTGCATTTGTTAATGGTAATTCATGTACCCTTATTGGAGAGTGTTACCAACATAATTGCCCCTTACCAATAGTAACTGGTTTTACCACATTTAAGCTGTAACGTCAGTAACCAGTCACGCTAGCTGTTGATCAATCACTCGCGGTGAAGGAATCTCGGCCCACAATTTAATACAAAACACTCGTGTGGGTTTGACCATTCATTTTTCATTTAAGTTTAGGTCCAAACAAGCCATTCCAAAGCTTTTCTAGCCTTTCTAGCCCTTTAGTGGCCTTGGACACCAGGCATTCCAGGGCCATTCAGACACTGCATTGTGTTTCAGATGAACAACTTAAAAGCACTACTGTTGACTGACAGAGGTCCTGACATTTTCCTTCCTGATACTGAGCAGATTGTTGGCAAGTCATCCAGTTTCTGTGCTTGTATGTTTTAAAAGTGACGCCCCAAGATAGTCTTAAACATACAAAAAACGGCTTCAAAATTGCATCATAGAAACAATGCTACTCTTATTTCATAAATGCCCTTTTTTGGGACACTAAAATATTTGCATGCCAAAGTCTATTTTCAAAGACAATGTGGCCATTGAGCAAGAACATTTGCCCTCCTCGGTTGTAGCAGGACATAAAACAAGCACTTCATATTTTAAAACCCCCAAATATTTGAGTTGAATACATTTTGCAAGGAGAGGGCGAACATTATTCTACAGCAATGTGAGAGACTGATCGGGCATTTGGTTACAGTCAATTACGCTAAAAGTGGCCCAACCAGTCGGCTCATAATGGGTCAATTACCTTATCACAAAGGCGTTAAGTGTGGCATAACACATTTTGTTCACTATGGATTCCTTTCTCTAATATCAGGTTCTGGTTGAAGATAAATCAATGAAAAATGTTTTATAAACCAATAAATATAAGACCAACTCCTATTGGTCCACTACTATAACTGCCAGTCCATTGAGACGGTCCGTGTTACCTGGTGGGAACAGGGACCTCAGTGAGACCAGTGAGCAGCACAGCAGGGGACAGTCTAATGAAGGCTATGATTGGTCGCTCCAGGAAGTCCACCTCCCCCACCAGCACATTGGATGCCTCTGCCCCTGGGGGGATTTTCTTCATGAAGTTCATGTCCACCTGAAGATAAAAGTTTATGGGGTCAAACACTGCTTCGATGCTACTGAAAGGGTCATTGTACATCCATCCACTATATTATCATTCTAGTGTTTGCTCTAGTAGAAACACATAAATGTCAAACACAGTCCCAAATGCAAGGCATAGAGAGCCTGGTTTACAGGATGCCTGGATTTGCATGCTAATCTACACAAATTCTATGAAAATACACACAACTGAGATGGACTCTAAATCAGTGAAAAAACAAGAAGTGGTCTTCAACAAGACATTGAAAAGAAAAATCACAACTAATTACTTCACATCGACCCAACTGCTGTTGCTCTCACAAGAAATAAAGCCTGTTACGTCAGGAGTTTCACATCTTTGTTCTGAGATAACGAAGGCCAAGTCTGAGGCTTTGTTTTATCACAGCATTAATGCATTTGGCCAAGTGCTTGGGTGGGAATGAGACTGGTGTTTTGGTAATAGGGTCAGTAACTGAGGCTGTGTGTTGAAGTTGAATAGTTTGGGAGTTGGACTAACTCCCCAACAGTTACCATAACAAAGAGACCAGTGTGGGCACTCCGTCTCACTTCACATACGTGGAAAGAAGCCTGCATGCAGCAGTGTGAGTGTCTGCATGGGCAGGAGCAGGGGATACCGTTTGGTAATGAGAACCTCGCCGTCCCAGCACTCATCCAACAGCGGGGCGATAGAATAGCAAAAGGACAACAGGAATCACTTGTTCATCCCGCTTGTGGACTTGCACCCAGCACCTCCCAACTTCGACTCATTTAAACCGTTAAATAGGTCTTGTGAAAGCCTACTAGGGCTCCCTGGGCAGGTGGTGTGTGTGCGCGTGTGTTTGTGTGGGTGGGTGGGTGGGGGGGGGGG